>VFFE01007622.1:335466-457863 GCA_008921705.1 Burhinus oedicnemus | reverse complement strand
CCCTCCCCCACCCCCCCCTTCCATCGGAGTGAGATGCTGACTTTGCAAGCCATTCGCTTTATGAATATGACCCTCAAAGGGAAGAAACCCTCTCAGAAGCCCAGAACTATGTTATCATCGTTATTAAGGAGCTTAAAAAGGAGCTGGGAAGAGGAGACACCGGTGGAATTGCAGCCTGATTGTGATTGATGTGTTCCTATTAGCTCCTCACTGTTATCTCTCTGGATGGCAAGAACAGCCAGTGGCTTGTAACACAACAGATTACCTGAGTTTTCAGCCCTAGACGGATGTTTAAATAAAATATAGTCCCTTTTAGCGAGAAGCTCATTTTCTCTCCGAGGCTCCCAGACTATTTCATGTCAGCTGTGATTCGCTGTGACTCTCCTCAGTAAACATGTCTTATCATTAATAATTCTTTACAAGCACAATTTCATGGAGTCTTTTCGTATGCGTGCGTGGGGGGAGGAGGGGGCGTGCATGCGCAAATGTTGGTCTCAGCCTCATCTCGACACAGTTTGGGAACCCAAGGTGCTTCTCTTCAGAATTTCACCTGCCTTGCCAAAAATGATTGATTACCCCTAGCAGACTGGGTGTCCGGCTATACCCAACAAATGACTTTGGCCCCTAACAACAGGCCTTGGCCAGATAGAAATCAATATTTCACCATTAAAATCTATCAAAGAAGAGTTAAGGCACCATCTGTCCCTGCCGCCTTTCCATGGTGTGTGAACATTAAATCCGACACTTGTAGTACATGAGTAATCAATATATAGTAGTTCACAGATCATTTGTGGTCCCCTTTTAGCAGTGATGGATGCTTGGAATAGTTGTGATTCATTTTGTCACACCATTAAACAAGATTCTGTCCAGTTCCTTCCTGATTTCATTTAGAGGATCATTCTTCACAGTTCATAAGAGAGAAACGGTTTTACCAATCTGCTTCTATTTCAATAAGTCACTTTATAGAGATTTTGTGTCCCGCAGACTGTAAAAATTCTGGAGAGATAGTACAAACATACCTCTAAAACTATTCACTGCATGACATATGCATAAAGTGTGAAAAACTGAATGTAAATATGTTTACCTCTTTATCTACAAATATTGGTTTTAACCCTCCCCTTGCTAGAGGGGTCTTTCGGCAGAAGAACATGTAAATACAGCCCTGCCGAGGGCAGATATAGTCAAGTTTGGAAATGGGCTATAATTAAAAACACGAATAAAACAACTGCAAACTCAGTGATAGAGCTTTACTTCTGAAATTAAAATGGGAGAGACCTCAGTAAAATAAACACATTTCTTAATTGCTTCTGCTGGTGTTCAGCTGGCTTTTTCTGAATTGTTCGTTTTATACTGACAATAAGTGTATAATTGCTAAGCATGGTTACAAAGAAATGGCCTTCTTTTTTTTTTATTTTTCTTATAATTGACATTATTATGCAGACTTCTTCCTTTTCAGAGGAGGGGGAAGAATTACATATTAGTGTTCCGTAGATTATTGATTTCACAAAAGACTTGTGTTTTCAGTCCCCAAATCATTCAGTCAGATCCTCAGACGAAGGTGTAATTGGGGATTCTCAGATTTAAACACTTTAGGAACTGGCCCTGTCTGGCCTTCCCCTGGCTGCAGTAAGAGATCCAAATAATGTAGGCAGCAGACCTGGATGCAGAGATAAAGCCGGAGGGAGTGCTGAAGATCTGTCAGGAGACATCTTCTAAAAGCCACATTGTACAGCAATTTTCCTAATTAAAGAACATAAATAGCAATGATTCATGCAACTAGCAGTGCTGGCCTGTCCTCCGTGAAGCGCTTTATGCAGTAATTTTTAATCAGGTTGATCGTTTATAACCTATACATTTTTAAGGATCCTGTTTGGCTGCTGGAGCGCGCTGACTCACTGAACACAGCGGTGGAGGAGAAGGAAGGCAGAATCCCACCCTTGGCTGGACAAGGTCCCACCAAAACCTTCCTGGGAGTAGACCAGACCCCACAGACATTTAATTCGAGAGGGAGAACCTATTTGCTAGACTGCAAACCACCTCAAACTGGGGGTCTGTGGCTGTGTCCCAGCAGCGCCCAGTGGCTCGAGGCAGATAGGAAGAGGCAGGAGGAGAAGGGAAGAGCCCTGTCCTCGTCGCTGGGCTCTGTGGAGATCACTGGGGGCAGGAAACGAGTTCGTACTTATACAAGAAAAGGCACCGGGCCGGTATACTAATGGTAAAATGGTACCGATGATTTGTGTTAGTAAGGTCGAGTTGCTGGAGTGGAAATCCATAGTGAAGAATTCCTGGGGTCGGGCCTTGCTTTGTCACAGCTCCTGGGTCGCTGGGCTCAGGTACATAAAACCGCTCCGAGCTGGAAAAAATGCCCCAGCTCCACATGCAGCTGGGCTGATGTGCCAGGAAAACCGCCTGCTGTTCCACACACGGCGCTGCGTGGGCAGGAGCAGGGAAACGGTGTCTGAGACATTGGCTTAGGCAGGCTGTATCTGTACATTTAATTTCTTCCTTTATATATCCATCGTTCATTAATTCCATAAAAAGAGCTGTGCTCCTAGGAGATAACATATGAAAAGTATTACTGCTAAAAATGAGCTACTTAAAAAAATAGGGCCAGAACTTCAGCACAAATCAAATATCCACCTAGATTCTGGTGAAGACGTGCTCATTTGCACACATGGAAGTCCCTGTCCCTTACGTTCAGGCTTACTGTATTTCAGAGGACAGAGATGGCAAAATAATTACTGACTGTTTTCCAGAAAAAACACATTGAATCATTGTATGAGAGCAGTTCCTAACTTCAGCCATACGCCTGACATCCTGGCGCTGGAGGTTGCTGAAGGTACCGTGGTTCTCCTGTTACCACCGAGCGACTGCAGGTTCAATGCAGAAGCCAGAGAAAGAAAACAGATTAAAAAAAAGAAATCCAGTAGGAAATCTGAGTTATTACCTGTAAAAACATTGCACGGGGAAAAGAAGAAAAAATGAAAACGTGCATCATCTCTACTTTTCAAATATTATGCAGAGCACCCCCTGTTTAGCTGAACCTCTAATACATGCAAACAGATACATGTATTGATTTTTTGCTAATACACTGCATAGCTGTGATTCCCTTATTATAAATCTTTTCCTAAGCACAAAAGTGAGCAGAGGGAGGGGGAAGGGGTTGTAGGGTAACAAGGCTAATCAGGACTTCACCATCAAAGCAAATACATCCAATTAACAGCTATTAAAGAAGAATTTTATGGCACTGTGCACAGTGAAGGCCATTATATCCAGTGGAATTAATCTTAATTATTTGTACCTGTGTACATACATGCAAAGGAAAGCAACTCGCATTAATCTACATTAAACTTAATACACAGTTGGTGTATTATCTTCTGAGTCAAAATTGACTGCTGGTTTCTGCATATGTATCTGTGATGCTATCTTCCGTAATTATAGTACAGTATGTCTAAAGACACAATTTGCTCCATACCGAGCAACTCAGCAGTTAAAATCTTTTCGGTGATTTTTAAAAAGCCAAAAAACAGAACAGTATAGGCAGATATTATCTTCTCAGAAGTCTTTCTTCAAAAAAAAAAAAAAAAAGACATGAAAAAAAGCCCAGAAGAAGCTGTACAGATTTATTATCCAGCTTAAAGGGAAACAGAACAAATATAAATCTGCGGCTTTCTGAGGTTTAAATAACGGCAATTACTACCCCCAAAATACTGCATTTCATGCACTGTGGACAACGTTGTTAAAACCACCCGCAATATTTTGGACTGCGGGGATTCTTTTCCCAGGTTTTTACAGAAGTTGACAGTAAATTATGTTGGTTGTTTGTTCACTTGGTTTGCATTATTTGATAGGGCTAGCTGTAGAGGTCTGTGCTGCGGTAACAATAATGAATGGTGTACTTTTTACTTTAAATCCCTACCTAATGAATATAGACATAGGCAAACAGCTACTTAGGATTCCAAAATATAACTAACCACAAAGCAGAGCTCCAGCTGGTCTTCCCTCCTAGCGCATTGTTCAAGGGCATTTTCCTTATCAAGAACTAGCTTCTGAATCCTGAGAAGCAAAAAGAGAAATTGATGTCCGTTGTGCCTGGCAAAAGCACTTCTGATGCGGTGGTGATCAAGTACACAACTGCTTAATAGTCTTATAAATGTTTCCACCCAACAGTGGGTTTTATTCAGGTCATAGTATGCAAAATCCTGACCGTGCAGAAGTCAGCAGGTCCCAGTTTCATGCTGCGTCCTAGGTCAGGATCCCCAGAGCAGATGTTACCTACCTTAGTAAACAGAGGTCTGCACCTTGTCCTCTGCAAAAACATAAGCACTAGAGTTTAGTTATTATTTAATATATGTTCATTAACCTTCTCTAGCTATCAAGATTTTAAAATCCCATGGAGACACTACACAAAATATTTCTCTCGGGCTAATCATAGCTAACAACAAGCTAAAGTCCTTTCCACACCAGCATTTGCAGATGTGTCAAAATATGCATCAAAGTACCATTGTGCACTTCAGTTGTTATTAATGAGAATTTTGAGTTAACATTTGTAACTCTGAATCTCTGGCCGTAAAACTCGTAGATTCATGAAGATTTAAAGAAAAAGGCTTGAAAATGTTTCACGCAGTCAGGCCATTTTCACTCCATCAGCAATGTGTGTTCTGCTTTTGAATGTTTTAGGAGATGTTATATTTCACTCTGTGCGTCTTAAATATTGATGCATGTTTATCAGCTATTAAACCATTATGGCTGAAGTGATTTCTCCTGCCCAGGCCGCTCCTGGGGCTTGCTGCAAGTAGACCTGCACTGGATACGCAGCGCTCCTGAACAGCTGTGCAGTCTGGCATTTTAGCATGAAATCAAATTCTGATGTGAACCGTAGTTTTTGCAGCATCAGGGAATATCAAGAGGGGCGATGTCACTGCCTTTGCTTTAATTCAGATGCTTACCAAGATCTGAAGTGACTATCCTTTAGCTTTGCTTGTACATCAAACCTGAGGCTTTTCCCCCAAGCCCACACCGCTTTCCTGTTTTTGCACATTAACCATAAATGCAGAGATTGTGTTGCCTTTAGGTTTCCCCATCAGGAAAGGGTGACAATATAAGCACAACAAACTAGAAAGTTTCTTAGCCCAGGGGCATCCAAGCAGCAAGAAAACTAAATGGAGAAGTTCCTGAGAAGGTGGGAAGTACAGAAGATTAATGGGGATGAAAGGAGACGAACTTAGAAGAAAAAATGGGAGAGTTACCTGCCAAAGACTGACGTGCTCAGAATGACCTCAGTGACTCTTTTTGAGAGGATATTAGAAAATCCAGAACTGTAGAACAGTAAGATCAGAGCTCCAATGCTCTTCCGAGCAATTCTGTGCTGGGACAAATTTGCAAGTTAAGATAATGCAGGTGGTGGTGCACCTTTGAGGAAGCCAGTGGGGCGCCGTGAAGGAATAAAGGCTGGAGGCAGCTGAAGTATGCGTCAGTAGAAATGCCATCATTAGCTACATTTTTGAGGTCTGTAAAGTACAACAGAGATGTCTGTTCATGCAAAAAGTTGTTAGCAAGCCTCAAACCACCAAACAAGCGGGTGAGGATGGAGAAAAGATTTGTATACAAAGCTGTGTCTTTGTGAGTAAAGAAAAAAATAAACCACAAATGGATGTTTCTCAAAATATCTCAATCCTGAAAGATTAGCCTCACCAGAAGCGTCACTGCAGAAACCATCTGCATGTTGAAGAGGTTGCCTAGCAAGGGGTTCTTTCCTCATTATTATTTTCTACTTAGATTGCTAAGAAAAGATCTCTCAGGAGAAATAACAGTAGGATCATAAAAATAGTTCCAAATCTGCCATTAAAAATTCAACACAGATATGGTCTAAGCCATCTGTACTCATGTCGTTCTGATGCCATCACTTTAGACGTGCTGAGATTCTCTGCTGGGCTTGTTTTTAATTCTAAGCACCCCCTTCAGTATTTCACTGAATTAGACGGCCAGAGAGCAGCGCGGTGCTCGGGGAGCAGCTGCCGGGGTGGGAAGGGGCTGCGACATCTGGGTGCAGCGAACAGGCTGTGTCCTCCTAACGAAATAAAACGGGACGGGGAATCGCACCGCAGCTGGAAAAGGTGACCCATAGAAGCTGCCACAGGGACAAGGAATTGCACTGAAACTAGAAGAAGCGACCCAGAGGGGTTACCATGAGAAACCCCAGCAGTAAAAGTGAAAAGGAAGTGGACTGAAACTTAATGTTTTCTCCTCTATGCTATGATAGGTATGTTCTTAAACTGCGACTGTCACTGTTGCATTTTGCCCTTTTCCGAAATCAAACTAATAATTTCTGCCATGTACTATTTTTCTTTTCATCTTTTCCCCTCTAGAAACTGGGTGCTCCCCATCCAAATTTGTTCTCTCCCCATCTAACCTTCCTCTCCTCACTGTTCTCCTTTTTCACTGCCGATCCCGTCAAAGACCTCTACTGCTCCCTTCCCCTCCCCTGGACCTGCTGCTTCTCACCTCATGGGATCTGAAGAACACAAAAAGCTTGATAAAAAGCACCCTCCTCTTGAAAACAGGAATGGCACCAGCTAGCCCGTGTTGTAGGCTATTGCTGTATCACATCGTCTGCATATTAGGCACCTTTCTACTGTAATATGTGTGCCTGGACGATGGCAGGCGGTAGGAGCCCCGGTGGCAGAAAACACCCTCTTAATCTGTTCCTGCAGGGCCGTGTCCAACTGGAGCACCCACTTGGTTGAACGCCAGTCACCACACTCACACGGAGGAGGATGCAGCGCTCTTCTGCAGATGTTTGTTTATATTTGTACACTTTACTGAAGTGAATTTTATTTGAATACATTTAGTGAGGATGAAGGAAGCAAGCAGAAACCTGTGTTAAATTATCAATGTCTGCATTAGGAGGAAAGCGAGTAAAATACTAACATTGGTTAAGAATTTTCATAATTCATCTTGCTGTGTAGAATAGAAATGGAAGTGGGTAAAACCTCAGCCCCAGTGAAACCAGTCCAAAACTACTACTGACTTCTTAAGACAGCCAGCAGAAGCCATAATTTTAGGTGGATAGGAAACACTGCAAAGATTTATGATATCCTAAATTCTCCATCACTGTAGCCTCCAAGCACTTCTCAAATAATATAAGTCATTGTTTCTCTTGACCTTCCCTGGGGGAGAGCGGAGAATGCACCATGAAATGGTTTCTTTTGCAAAGCAGCTGTATTTCGGGGTGGAGCTGACGCACGTCCTATTTGTCTCTGCGAGAGAGAAGGCAAGTCGAAGACGCCTGCACCTTGTACCTGCAAGGGCAGGTAATTGCACCTTTGATGACCGTCCATCCCCAGAGGAGTTCGCTTCCCAGGCTTCTCTGCAAAGAGAGAGCCAGGAGGCTGCCTGGAAATCGATTCCAGCGTGGCTGAGGCGTGGGGTGGGCAGGCGCTGCCTTCATCTCAAGCCTTCAGCCAGTCTGTCATATACCCTGGTCACAAGCCGCCGAGCGCTTTCGAGTCTTGGACCTGTTTAATAACATCAGTGAGCGCGTAAAATCTTTTTGTGGTCCCACAGCATAATTAAACTTCCATCAGTGGTGCTCATCTTGCCAATATAACAATACCAGCTACGGCATGCCAAAACAATAAAATAGCTGTTTCCATGAGCAGCCAAATGTAATTGGAACTCTTCAGTTCTTTCCAGTTATTTACAAGTATTGTATTTCACAAACAGACCACCTCTTTTCTAACGTGCTTTAGGAAAGCTGTGTATTATATTGGCATAATAGTCTTCTTCAGGGAGAGCATTTTGTTTTAATAAAATGTGTGCCACCATATTTAATCAATCAGATTGATTGACACCAGCACTAGCTGCATCTCCCAGCAGATGCTGCTGCTACCTCATTCTTATTCCAGTTTCATTTCTCAATCAAATCCATGTGTAAAAAACATAATGTGCTGCCAACATAATGTAATAAAACTTCAACTGAAATGCACACCACCACAACTGAAACTGATAAGTCAAAGTATGGGGAAAGTTAACGTTAGCAAAATCATTTTTGACATGAGAATATTAAAGTTTTACAGTTCAGATATGCCTAGACTAACCCTAACATGAATGCAAAAGTTTCATGAGCGTTAAAAAAAATCCCAGAGAAAGAAACCTTCCTAAAAGTTATCGAGCTTTTAGCTTGCTCCCAGTGTTTCTTAATCTTTGGTGTTTGTTAGTGACATTGCAGTTGGATTTAAGCATGGGCTGCCCACGTCAGATGAATGACAACTGTTGCCCGAACAGCTCAGGTGCCTGTGTTGAGGTGAACATCGGTTAGCGGTGATGCACGGCTCTGTGTCAGAGGCTGAACTAGCAGGTTTGGAAGTTAATGATTCATACGAGCATAGAGGGTACCCTAATTGTGAGATGTCACGCGCAGGATGAAACTATTCTCAACTCTATTAAAGTTCATTCCAAATCATCTGCACACCTCACGTTACCCCCATGGTACGTACTGCTCACAGAGCAGTTTCCTGGGGAATTTGCCTTTACTGGGCTTACAGGAGTTGGTTTCAGACCACTGAAGTTGAGACTCTTCCTGATACAGACGGGTCCCTCAAACTCCTGCCGAGGTCACACCTCAAGCCCCCACGGTTAACCTTCAGCCTGCCAGCAGTCCCCCAAAGCCAGGTGGGGATGAAAGCTAAGCATCTGATTGCTCAACAGATTATATACTACGTGCCTAATGTTTTCCTGTGTAATTATTGAAGTAGGTATAAGAAGACCTCCGGACCAATTTTTTAAGGCTCCATAATAAAGGACTTCTTCATTTATTGCATCCTTCTCTCAGTGATGATATGATAGGAAACACATGCCATGAATTCACGTGCCACTGATTTCCATACTTCTGTTAAAAAGGAGAACAGAGGTTTTAATCTGAGAAAATGCCTGGCACTTCAGACTGCCTCTTTTCCACCATCACTCATTTTCAAATAAAAAGGTTTTGTTAAATGCAGTCCTGCCGGACAGTGCTTTGACAGCCGATATAGCAACAGTGGTTATACACAGAGGGAGAGATGTGGAAATTTTAGGCGGCAAGGAAATTGCTACAGCTGTTTTTCAACTGTTTCTTTAGGCAAAATGCAGGAATGGTAAATATATAAATACAAACAACACTTGAAGAAATTGCATGTCTCAAGTATTATCAATCTCTCAGGTTTTATCTCCCCACAACACAATGAGCCCAGTTGGTAGGTGGGCTGGGGAATGCCCCACCACTAGCACCGTGGGCTGTGCTGAGCTGTGCCAGCCAGCTGAGATCCCTCCTTTTTCCCATTGGATCCAGCATGCCTTGCTGCTGAATCAGCTCATTTTGTTCAGAAATAATGTGTTTCCAAAGAAGGCTCCTTTAATACAGCCAAGTGTCCGGGGGTGCTCCAGCCTCACAACACACGGGCGATCACACATAGGCTCCATAAAAAGGGGGTGTGGGCAGTGTTAGGTGTTCTTCAAGCTGACCTCAAACCCAGAGCTGAAGCTGGTGGGGTTTGACTGCTTGATGCTTGAGATGGACTGATGTTTTCCCTCGCCTGTCCCAAGCTGGTGCTCACCACCAAGGCTACAGCACGAAAACGCCTCTGGGTGACAGAGGTGGTGAAGCCCAGTAGTGCCAGAGCTGCTGTCCCACCAGAGCTCTCCTTCTCCTCTTGTGCCTTCCCAGAGAGGGACTGGGGCTCCCTGCCCACCAAACACAGCAAATCCACACGGGCAACCTGAAATCTATTCCAAGAAAGAGCCATGGAAATGATTCAGTGTTTGGAAAAAACTTTTTTGCAGTGCGAAGTTCAGTCCATGTAATTTAGTAAAATGAAAATTCAGCAATAGTTTAGTTATTGTCTACACATAATATAGGGGGAGGAAATTTTTGACAGCAGAGGGCTCTTTAAGCTAACAGGCTGAGGTACAGAAGTATGTGGTAGCTGTAAGCTGAAGCTAAACACATTTGGACTAGAAATAAGCTGAAATTTATTAGTGATGAAAAAAACTAATCCCCAGGACTTCCTTGCTTTAGAAATGAGTTGGATTCCATAGCCCTCGAGAGCAGATTAAATCAGGGTGGAAAGGAATGGATAGTTACAATTGGATTGTAAAGATAATTTTCATTTAAATTAGAGACACTGTTTTAAAGAAATAAACTTGTTTAAAATTGCATTTGTTACTATGACAAGCCATAGTAAAACCTAGGCTTAGTATTATCTTGGAATAATTCAGAAACATAAAAAACACACTGCATCAATGAGATAAAAGTGGTTTAAATTCCCTAACCCTTGGTTTTTAACATGTAGTCCGAGGAAGGAACTTGAACTTCTGAAAAGCGCGTAGGCTGTAGAGACTTGTCACAAAACCATGCAATGCATTGCCTGCATCATTTTTATTTAAAGTCCTCAGAAGTTCATTATTCGCTCCCAGCCCATTGCAGGAACCCCAGGACATCCCACCCCAACACTGAGACCCCACTGGAGGGTAACAACCTGATGTCCTTTGGTTCCCTCAAAAAACACATCCTCTCCTTTTGCACAATGAGCATCCTGAGTTCGAATGATTTTGCCCATGGACGGTTCACGGCTTGCTGTCTCCAAGGGCACACGAGCTGGCTCTGCAGCATTAAAGTGCTCAGCTCTGGAGACCTCATCCCTATTCATCAGATCCAGGTAGACATTTCTGCCAGGAAAAACAAAGAAAACTGCCCATTTTGTGAACAAGACACCCTGAAGCAGATGATGTATCATATATTTGAGGAAAGGTGGAGCTAAATGGAGCCACAGCAGAGCTTTCTTGGAGATCGTACAGTGAAAACACTCCCACGTGGAAAAAAGGAGAAACCTTTCTAAGAAGTTTTCCTCGGCGCTTCTGCTGAAAGGACCGTTGTGCCTCCATGTCACCAAGTGCAGTGGCTGAAGCAGGGTTTTTCATGGCATCTTGCCTGTGCCTCAAGCAGAACCTGGCTCTCAGCGTGGCTTCAGGAGACAGATCTCTTGGCCCGGTCCTGGGGAGAAACAGCTCTATTAAAATGTGGATGAGAGAGAAAACATAGCAACATGACTCTTGAGCCTAAAATATTTCGATTAAATTTCATCCAAATCTGTGTTAAACCTTTTTCTGGCACAGCCCTAGCAATGTCCTTCCAGGTAGCCACATTACGTGTCATTCTGGATAGTACCAAAGGAACATAATTACATCGGGACTCAACATGGCCATTTTCTGATTAGCAAGACAGCCATTTATCTAAGTATCTGGGCATGTTGTCTTCTCCTAAGGGTGGTAATTTGCACTGAAGATCATAAAGCCTTTCCTCACTGTTACTGAATTCCCCCTCCCTGAAGCTCTCCAAACAAGGTGCAGTTTGCTAATCCATGTGTGGAGGAATTGGAGCCCAGAAGATGAAGCTCAGTGGCTGGAACATAAGTCTCTAGTGCCAGGTGGGATGGTCTGGGGGACCTGAGTCATCAGTATGGCTTTGGCAGATAGGAGAGATGACCTACATGAGACCCCGTCTTCTGTAGTGGAGGCCAGGGCTGGCAGCTGAGTGGGTCCAAAGGAGTGCGTGGCACGTGTGTTATGTCAACTGAATCCTCTTAAAAGCAATTAAACTTGTCTGAGCTCTCCTCTGGTACAAGAACCATTTATACAGCATGAGGCTGCTCTGCAGCAGCCTTCCAGAGCAGAAGGTGGGCATGGACCCTGCTGATGGTCTTCATCTGCCCCGAAGTACCATTGGTACTTACAGACCTTCAAAACAGGGAATAAGAATCAGCATCCTTTGCAGGAGGGCTGGACATTGTTTGTCTGACCCTGACACTCTGCAGCCTCTGCTACCTCCTCGTAAGGATGCTTGTTTGACTAATACCTTTTCCATGAATGTCTCTGTGACCTTTTTTATTTTTTTGTTTAACATATAGTTCAGACTTGTCAAAGATGTAATCACTGAAGTACCTTTGCCTCTGAACAGCCAAACCCATGCATTTCAGTCTTCCCCTGCTGCTACTTGTTGCTTCCCGGTCTTTTTATATGCAATATTTATTTTTTTTTTAAAGAACTACACCTTTTTTTTTTTTTTTGCCCTTTTTTTCCCTGCCCAAACAAGAGGTTCAACACAATTTCTTAGTATATATATAGGCAACAGCAATCTTCTTTTCTGAAGCAGCAGAGTGTGTGCTACCACTGCACTAGCGGTCATGTTTTCCAGTGGAAGGGAGGGGATGCTGTACAGGGGGAGAACAGATCTGTGCTCTGGATGCCCACGGTCAAGATGGGGAGGACAACCTTTCCATGTCTTCCACTCCCTCTCACTGCCCTTCCCTGCCATTCCCCAGCGCTGGGCCATGGGCTGTTGACTCCTTCTCCCCAAAAGCCCGAGCTCTCCCATACCATGATTTGACTCTGAATGACAGAGAGCAAAAAAAAATGAATGGGGTGCATTTAAAAAGAGCATGGCAAGCAAGTCGAGGGAGGTCATCCTCCCCCTCTACTCTGCACTGGTGAGGCTGCATCTGGAGTGCTATGTCCAGTTCTGGGATCCCCAGTTCAAGAAAGACAAGGGGCTACTGGAGAGAGTCCAGCGGAAGGCTAAGAAGATGATCAGGGAACTGGAGCACCTCTGTTACAAGGAAAGGCTGAGAGACCTGGGTCTGTTTAGTCTGGAGAAGAGAAGACTGAGAGGGGATCTCATCAACGCTTATCAATATCTAAACGGTGGGTGTCAAGAGGATGGGGCCAGACTCTTTCCAGTGGTGCCCAGTAACAGGACAAGGGGCAATGGGCACAAACTGGAACACAGGAAGTTCTGTCTGAACATGAAGGAAAACTTTACTTTGAGGGTGACAGAGCACTGGAACAGGCTGCCCAGAGAGGTGGTGGAGTCTCCTCTGGAGACATTCAAAACCTGCCTGGACGCCATCCTGTGCAACCTGCTCTAGGTGAACCTGCTTTGGCAGGGGGGTTGGACTAGATGATCTCCAAAGCTCCCTTCCAATCCAATCCCTGCCATTCTGTGATTCTGTGAACTACAGGAGTGGGTGATGAGGGCAGAGGAAATGGTGCTGCTGCTCCTCTCCCCACGGCCGGCCAGCACCGTGCTTGCCCCAGCAGCCCCAGGCGTTCCCAGCACAGTCTGTTCCCGACGCCTCCGCTGCACTGCTCTGCCACGGGATTTTTGTGTTCAATTTGCTTTGGCCGCCTTCCAAAATTTCCCTCAGGAATGCAACTGGAAGGAGGGAAATGGCAGTTTTTAACACTTCATATTTCAGCCCGAGCGGAATGAAATTTTAGTGGAGCAAAAACATGGTGGTTGAGCACCTCTGTAGCCTGAGGGCTGTCTGCTCACCAAACACCGCAGGCACACCACTACCCCAATGTCAGCGTTGTGAAGGGAAAAGACATAGGACAGCTTTGTGAGGGGACGTGTTGGAAAGCCTGGAAAAAACGTTCATCGCACAGCCTCCTCTAATACATGCTAGAGAAGTCAAAAAAAATCTGGGTGTTAATTTTTTGGAAAGTTTTGAAAGCTGAAACTAATAGAAGTGTCCCCCAGTATTGGAAATTTTTCAATTGCTATTCAGCATCTGTGGCCTGACTCCACTTCTGATACATAGAAGTGTTCTGCATAGGCATTAAATGTCCTGTCCTGTTTGCCTTCCACGTTGAGCATTCTCCTTTGCACAGGGATGTTTTGTGGTTGGACTGCAGAGCTTTACGCATACACTGTTCACCCAAAATTTGGCTGCGGGCTTATTTACAGCCATCCCCATCATATGAGGCAGGGTGACAGTTGCCAGCTGTGCTGGTGGCTTTTGTGATGAGCAAACTGAATGCTCTGAATTTGGCTGGAAACGTATAACTCATTGCACAAAAAAAACCTGAACAACATCAGATGTGAACGCTCCTTTTAAATGCCCCGCTGTTTGGCACAGGTTTCTCCTACATCTGTGTGAAGAAGTTGCTGCACGGCTCAGGACTATGGAGGAGCTGGGATGGCAGCTGCACTGCAGTCATCATTTTGGAAAATTGCTGGATTTGAGGCTAAATTTACGAAGACTTTGGCGAAGTATGGAGAGGAGGAAACTTCAGGGTATCTGGCCAAACTTGGGAATGTCCCATCAAGGAGAAACTCTTCAGACTGAGGTGTTGATGATGAATTAAGTTGATTTTATGCAGATTTACACTTTCCCAAACAACTCTAGGAACAGTTGAGTGGTACCAGGGAAGGGCAGGGAACAGGGGTTAGACAGGAGTATCATCATCCCTGTCCATGGACAGATGTGAATTGTGTAGCCAGCTTATACTAAAGACTTTTTTTATACTGAAGGTTTTGTTTTCTCCCATCCAAGGCATCTCTCCTGGTGTTTTTCTTGCTTCATCCAGTTGTTATGGCTTATCATTTGTATTGGCAGACTGTTTGGGACTTAGATATTCATAAGAATGGAAGTGTAACAGAGCCATGATTTAGATAAAAATTATAGGTGCTGCCATGGCATAAACCAGGAATTTTCTCATTCATGTCTAGGACAGGAGAATATTTTGGCCAGTAAACCTCTATCAAGTATGAGAATTTCCTTGCCGTGACATTACAGCCACTAGACTAACCCAACTGATTTGATTCCTTCGCTCCCCAAGAGAAACCATACGGACTGGGACTTGATGAGAGCCGTCCAAAGGGCCGATCTCACCTCTGTTATCCCGACATTTGAATAACATCTCCTGGAGAACAGGAGGCAGAAGACCAGCACTTAATTGAATTCAGGATTTCATTTGCCTTGGACTAACAGTTAAGGAAACCAGTTTAATTTCTTCTGTGAGAAAAGTGAGATAAATGATGTGTACATGTGTCTCAGGTAAAATATTTGATCGCTTACCTTCTTAGTCATCACTGGTCTTTAATGGCTTATTATGTAACGTTACACCCAATACAGATTACATCGGGGGGAAAAATCACAACCATGCAGCCTGCAGAAACTAGAAAGTAATTTGTCTACAGGAGGAAGGATGCTCTTTTCCGCACACTCCGTATACAGCATCATTTATCATCTGGGAGAATCGCCTGGAGGCAGCAGAACAATGCTCAGCTGAAGTCACATCGGGCCAACTGTCTCCTTAGAGGCTCTTGTCCTGAGAGCAGCCAAACCCTCTGACTTTCCCAGGGCAAAGGCCTCTAAAGTGATGCCAAATCACTCAGCCCAAATAGGTTTATAAGACTTTTTAAACTCTCAGGCACTGCTGTAGCAAAGTACGGTCTTTTCCAGGCTACCTCTGTGACAGTGCCGTATTCAGTGACCTATTGTACTTGCAGATTGAAGACAGATCTATTTGGTAATAAAAAAAAAAAAAAAAAAAAGGAGGAGGGGGGAAGAAAAAGCATCCCAAAGCCAAACCCTCCAACAAATTATTTCCTACTGAAGAAAGTTTTCTGATCCTATGAAACCTAACTACGGTTTGGCATGTTTTCCCAAACAGAGCATGCAAAAGTAGTAATATTTTATGTTGTGATTATAGGACATTGTGGGCTGCAGCCATCTGCTAAGAGAGAGACATTCTGCTCCCTGAACATCCTGGCTGTAATTTGCACAATATTTGAGTTTCTGAGAGTTACTGGGAGCTCTAATCGGTGGGGGTACCCATCAGCACTAACAGCACATAAAACATGGGGGAGCTGACTTGGGGGTGACAGTGGATTTTGACATCTTGGGATTTTTTCCCTGGCAGTGGAAAATGTTCCAGCATGAACTAAACACATAAAAAAGGTTTTCCCGAAGCACGTGCTGCCCCTATGGCAAACAGAAAGCACGAGGGGGTGTCCCATGCCACAACATTATCTCCCTTTTTCAGAGTTGCAGTTGGGTTCAATTTTCTATTATTGCAGATCTTTGGGGTGGGATTTTTTGGAAGCATTCCGTCTTGGCCTAAATCCCCTCCTGTTGGAAACAATGAGCCCCCCGACACCCCCCACACTCCCACTGCTTTAATGGCAGAAGAGCGCAGCCAGCACAGAGCGCTTCGGGAAATCCCTCCCCTCGCGCCCGGTCCTGCACAATGGGTCAAATGTTTCATCCCTGCGTGAAGCCTGAATAAACAGGCATTGCACAAGGAATCACGGTGGGGAAGCGAAGCCGCTCTGCCAAGAGCAGGCGCTAATGCTGCAACCGCTCTGCGTTAACTGCTCACGGACCGGGATCACACCCAGGAATGCTGCTGCCCTCCTGGGACAGCCTGCGTCCGCCCTTGCCAGTTGTTTAAGTGACATCCGCGAAGCTCTGCAGTGGCTGATGAGTCCAGGCTGGCCATGATGTGGTTCATATTCCCATATCTTCCTACAGATGACAAACATGGTAGTTTCTGAATTTGAGGTCTATTTATTGCAAGGTCAGTTTTGGTCCCCTGGTTGCAAATTTTTATGTGAGTTAGTATTTTTGAGTATCAACCCATTTCATTCATTAACGAAAGAACAAAGTGACCATAAATCATTACATAGGACCTTCAGAAGAAGATGACTTTACTGTTGGTTTGAAATAGCTGACAAAACCATACTTATCACTCAAAGACAAACTAAACTTGGAGATAAGACTGGGGTGAAAGGGAGATCTATTTGACACATCGATCACGTCCAGCAATTTCTTGATAAAACACGTCTGAGAGCCAGCTCGGCTTCACCCAGGCATCAAAGACCACCTGTGCTGAAAGACCTGCAAAGTTCACCCACATTTTTCTCCTTGGGACTCACAGGCAGGGATTATGGATGGAAATGTACATTCCCACAGTGGGTGGGAGCTTCTTCACCCATTGGCTACGTTGCAGGAGAAGAAGGCATGAAGGACTAAATATGGGCTCAACAGCCTTGAGCCTATGCTTATAGCATATATTAATTGGGTGAAGAGTGTTAATTTGCTGCCAACACACACTTATACATCATTATTTCTTCCGTATCTGGGGTGTTTCTGGTGTGGTTCATCAATGTTTTGCCCTGAGTCTCAGGATGTGTTTCTGTAGGCCAAAAGGAATAAATAGTTTTTTCTTCCGCGTTAGGTAAACAGGCACAGTAAATGGACTTTCACAGTTTACAGTAGTTGAGGATCTGTCCCATCACCTTCAGTGCCAAGATAGCTGGGCACTTCCTATCATCCTTCTATCGAGGTGGCTACACCAAAGGCATAAAACGCTTTCTTCAGGCAGCCCTGTGAATACTGTGCTCATTTAAGAGGTAAGTAAAGAAGACATCACCGCTGGATGTGTGTCCTCTGGTAGCAATCAGTGCACAGCATACCCTTTTGATGAGGTTAGATAACAAGCATCACATGGGGAGAGGAGCACCACGCACACACAACTTCTGAATATGTGTCAGCAATAAAATGAAAAGTACAAAGGCAAGCAGTAGCTGCCCACGGTAGGATGTCTCATCTAGTTCAAGCTCAACTGTGCAATACAAGCCCAACTCTCTGCAGTTTGATAAAAAACCCCACCCTAAAACAACAACAAAACCCCCGTATACTGCTCTGAAGGATTAGCACAAGGATATGTCTTTGTTCACAGAGCCCTTTTTAGTTTCGAAAAAAGGAGTTTCTTATATCAAAAATAGAGAATTCTTTCATGTTACTGTCAGCTCCGCAGCCCACCTAAAATTGCATTATTACGACTGACAGAAAGACAGGTGTTAACAGCTGGAGAGAAAACAAATGTAGAGCGCTGTGGCAAAATTTGAGGAGAAACAGATGTGTGAGCAACTTTGCCTTTGATATTTATTTTAATAGTGCTTCTCAAATGTGTTTAATATTTATGCGGCTGTAGTCTCAGCTTTCACCGGCATACTAGAGCCAGCGCAGTGCATTATTCACCTCTGCCACCACTTCTTCTCTTTTCCTCCCTTCTAACCGTCATAAACCAGCGTCTGCAAATCTCTCAGGAAATGCCAGTTTATTCCTCCTCCCCTCCCCCAGTATAAAATGGATAGAGTTTTTTAGCAGTGGGAGTTCAGTGTGATTAGTATGCTAATACGAGAGAGAGAAAAGGAAATGGAGATGAGAGATATGGTCCTTTAGCGAAGAAAAGCAGGAACAACTGAAAGGAGGATCTCTGCTAATCAATTAACCTCCGACGGACCTAATGCCATAAGAAGCTATTGTGCATAAAGGGACAAAATTCTCGGTGACAGATGGCACTTGGGCTCATGATATTACAGGCTTACTGCTCGAGAGCTTGTTTACCTCCCATACAGGGGTAAGCAATAAAGCAATAAAATTGCTTATTTATTTTAAAGAGAGAAGTTGAAATGCTTATTTACCAAATCAATCAAGGTTTACTAAGGCAGAACAGCCACAATCCTCACGGCCCTAAAATGCTGGATACTTCACTGATTTCAAATAGCAATTATCTGTTGCCGTTTCTTGAACCCGCTCTGACTGCAAAGAGACATTTAATTTGCAAATTTTGATGAAAATTGTCATTTTTTTAATTGCTTATTTCACCAATTTGAATTTTAAAACAAACGATTAACTAGAAGCTCATTTTTACTTGCCTTGGGCAAGCCCGGAAAATATTTGTCAAGACCCAAGTCTGTCTGCTTAGCATTTGAGTTGAGAAATGCACAACTGCCTTCAAGTCAACATTAGCTGTGACAGAAGCAAGACTATTATTTAACAGTAGCTGAAAATGTCAAAAACAAGCGGCGTCTGGCATTTTGACAAGACGGCGTTGAAAAGAAACCACTTTTTTTTTTTATTATTTTTCCCAACACTCGGTTAACTGTAAAGCAAAAGTGTACAATTATCACTCGGCTCCGAGTATGGCTTTGGTGGGTCCCTTTGAACTGGTGGGGATGAAGGAGAGCAGGTGGGTCTCCATCTTCTGCTCGCAGCCACCTTCGAGCCCCAACCACGGGCCAGACCCTCCGAGCTTCAAACCAACCCACGCTCTGCTCCCAGGAGCGGAGACGGCATCATCTAACAACTCGTGTCAGGCCTCAGGCACATCAACTCGATGAAGACATCCCAAAAGCTAAGGACATATGTAAATGTTTAGAGGTATATGTTTTAGATGTTAACTGGCTGTCAGGATAAAATGCAGGTATTTTCTTCAAAGTAGGTATCGTGCCTGGGCATTAATCAGCCTTATTTACATTAGCATTCATAACTAAGGGTCGGCAGATTTAATTAAAAATAGTATTGTGATGAAAAAAGGCCTGATATTGAAGGAATGCAGGAAAACTAATATCTAAAAATACTGTCTTCCCACGGGAAGATTAAGTTGGAAGTCACTGTTTTAATCAACGGTAAGATGCGACAGTGCTCACGATAAACGATATTGTGAACCGTCTCAGGGAAACAGCGCAACGGGCGATAAGATATTGTCTTGAAGAATTTTAGATAGCATTTAAGAGATGCCAAAGTGAGGAATATATGTTCATCTTCATGGCGCACACCAGATACTCAGCACCATTTATCTGAGCTCCAGTAGGACAATTTTCTAGCAGCTTTTTGCACCCGTTAAGTCCCTTTGACATCAGTCAGCGTTAGGCAGGGTATCAAGTCCTATAAAGTTTTGTCTGTGCAAGTGTCAGTTGTCTGTTTATGCCCTTCCTCAGTGAAATCTCGGCATGTGACCTACAGCAGCCGTGCAAGAGAGACATCAGCCATGTGTTGAGCCGAAGCTCCTGCTTCGGCTAAGCCTATTTTATTTCCTGGGAGCAGATTAAGGAACCACATTTGTCAAGCCCCAGGTTGCAGGAGCACACCAACATCCTCATTTACCGGTGAGCTGATCCAGAATGGTGAAATCCAGTGGTTTTCGAATTCCAAGCAGCCCTCCAAATCCAGGGATTTGGGGTTCAAAAAAGCACCTTAAAGTGGCACAGCAGCCATGCAAGAGAGAGAACAGCCATGTGTTGCATGGGCCATTTTCTAGGTCGCATCCCTAATTTTTTGCCATGTAGCAGCTACACAACCAGCCTCACCACATCTCTCCAGGCTTCATTAGTTATTGTGACCTTAGAAATCACAAACTATCAAAGTCTGACAGTTCATCAAAGCATAAGTATTCCATGGAAAGCTGATTCAGATGATGCCAGAAAGCACGTCCTGTCCCCTATGGCTTTGAAACTTCCCTCATGAGATAGTTTGGGGGTTTCTGGCAGCAACTGGATCCCTTTCTTGTTGCACAGCATCTCTGGCGCGGGCCTCGTTTTTATGACTAGTGGAAGGCAGGAGAAGCCACCACTGCTGACGAGAAGAGGCCTTCCCTTTGCACTGACCTGTGCGTTGGTGCTGCGATGGAAAGGAGGGGACTGGGGAACTGCTCCTGCTTTGGCTAAACCTGTTTTATTTCCTGGGAGCAGATTAAGGAACCACATTTGTCAAGCCCCAGGTTGCAGGAGCACACCAACATCCTCATTTACCGGTGAGCTGATCCAGAATGGTGAAATCCAGTGGTTTTCGAATTCCAAGCAGCCCTCCAAATCCAGGGATTTGGGGTTCAAAAAAGCACCTTAAAGTGGCACACGTGGGTCTGAAAAACCAGCTCTTCCTCTCACCTTTAAGTGTACTCTCATGGAGGTTAAGGTTTGAATGCAAACGCAACTCATGATATCTCTGTCTGTCCCTTGGTATGTAAAGGTGACTCTCCTTTATAAATTTACATTTTTTAAAAAAAATCAAAAAGCCAGTGTGTGTGGACTATACAAATACCATTGGTATTTGTCTTCATGCTGGGCACTTTGACCTGACATCTAAACTGAGCTCCCTTTTGTATCCAGGCAGCTTATCAAGTGACCCCTCGTCTCGCTGTTCTTCACTGTCCCCGAGTTCATCCCCTGGCCCAGCGTAATGACCAAAGTCTGCAGAACAAACGCAAAAAACTTGTTTCCAGGAATGGGTATGTGTCTCACTTCCTACCAGCTTCGTTATTTCTTAATATTGCGTTTCTACATTTATTACTTTACATAATACTACATGTCTATCATTTCTTATACCACCTGTCACCATAGCGGATACATCACTACATCCATTCATGTCCCTGAAACATCAGTCTTCGGGATCTTTCAATTCATCTTCTTCAATCCACTACTCCAGCTGCCTTTTCGCTTGTTACACTGATTTGAGGAAACTGGTTGGTAAGAGGAGTCTGAAACCACACAAAGCAGTATTATTTCTCTCTCTCCAGTTTAATCAGAGCAGGCACAGGTCCAACACAAATCCTCAGCTGAATCTCCTACAAGCAAAATACTGGACAAAAAAAAAAAACAAACCCAAGATCGTGGCAAGCATTTATGACAACAAGCTCATCAGCGGCCAACATTTTGCATTTGCATCATTATTAATCTGATCTGCCAGATCTGATTCTTGTAAGTCAGTCGTCCTGAAGAGCTGGTATACCATATAAAAAGTACACATTGTAAATCACAGAAAATGACGACAGTTTTCATCAGCGGTGAGAGAGAAGAGGGAACGGCAGATTCTGCAGTGTGCCGCTCTTACTTGTTGCACAATGTAGGATATTTTCTTTTTGACCTGTATCACATTAGAGAAGAAGTGAGGTCTAAATAATTTCATCCCTTTCAAACACAGTGGGCCAAATTCCCGACCAGCATGAAATGCTGCATATCCACTGAAATCGATGGAGCTACGCCAGTTCAGCTGAGAACTTGGCTTTGCATGTCAGTTCATTCAGCAATGATTGCACTTGACATGCAGCTCAGAACAAGCATTTGTTTTTACAAAGAAAACAGTGGAGTCTTTCAGTGCTAACCCAGCCTATAAATAGTCCCGGTTCCAAGAACGGGATTAACTGTCCTTAGCTCAGGCTCCTATGTATCTGTGCAAAGGAAGAGTAAGAAGGAAGAAAAAAGCATATTCTTCCCTCTTTGGCACACTGACGGCAGGTCTCACCACTCGAGACAAGAAACCGTGGTCTGTAGAGGAAGGCAACTTTGCTTTTCATTAGAACCTACAATTGACAGATGCACTTAATGTCCTTACAGGGACTTTCACCCCCACCTGGACACCATGTAATCCCATCCCTCACCTTTACAGTGAGGCACTGGAACAGGTTGCCCAGAGAAGCTGTGGAGGCCCCATCCCTGGAAGTGTTCAAGGCCAGGCTGGATGGGGCTTTGGGCAACCTGATCTAGTGGGAGGTGTCCCTGGCCCTGGCAGGGGATTGGAACTAGATGATCTTTAAGGTCCCTTCCAACCCGAACCATTCCATGATTCTGTGATTTACCTCACCATTACCAACCAGAGCGCCCAGGGCCAGATCACCAGTTTCTCACGAAGTTCAAAAGCACTGTGCCAATCTCAGCTAGAAGTTGCTACAGCCATTTTCCTACAAATTTTGTGGTGGCATGGCCAGGCTTACCCCAGGCATTCCAAGTCACTGAGGAAACAACTGGCACAGCTGGGTTAGAGCAAAACAGATGAGCCAGAACATGCTCATGGCCAATGAAGTAATGCCTTTGGAGAACAGCTGAAGATCAGAACAAGTCAATACCAATGCACTGCATCTGTAAGGCTCCCTGTTCCCTCTTGTTTTGAAACTCAGGATGAAATCAGAACGATAACTTATTGTTGGTTTTTTTCTTGCAACATTATGCAAATTCTTGGAGCTTCTCCTGGCATAATTTCCATTAGGTAAATTAAGTTGCAACCCTATTCCTTCCAGCTTCCTTTTCAGTTCACACATTTCCCTGAAACAAATCTTGCTTTGAGGTTTGATTACAAAAAAAGTATTAAATAGCTGAAATGTAGGTTTATCTCACATAACACAAGGCATACATTGAACTAATCAGAGAACAGAAGTAGCAGTTGTGAATTCAGACAGCAACATAATTATAAACACAGATTTCCTTTGAACAAGCCATACTTGCTTAAAGGCACAATTTCAGGATTTCTACCAACGAATTCACAAAAAGCAGACCTTATGGCTATACCTCTGGACTTTGCCATCACGAATACTCTGCAATGTGTACACGGACCCTGGCTTAACTACAGTACAACAGGTCACTCCCTGCATCCAGGTTTTTAAGTGCAGAAGTCAAGGCAGAACTGCTGCCAGAACAGAAAGCGAATCCCGGGAACTCCGACCTGGGGACAGGGCAGGTTGTGCGCCTGACGCTGATGCACGTGGCACACTGGGCACCACTGAGCTCTCAGCCGGCTCGGCCTGGGGAAACTTGGTAGCAGCCCTTTCCCTTTATATTCTTTCTTATTTGTATATGTTGTTTCCTATCTGCTATAGTGCTGGGCAGGCTAAAAAAAAAAAAATAAGTGAGAAAGTGCAACAGAAACTGCTGAATGTCTGCACTTCAGAAACGAAGAGCAAGAAAGGAAAACTTCAAGAAGATGCAAAACTACACTTCAACCTGGATTTCGGCTCCAATCAGATGAAGAAGTGACCCCTACCTCTCCCCCAGCATGGCTTTTCAGCATTCAAAGCACAAACTCCCAGTACGCTGCCTGAAAAGCCCAGGCATAAAGTTTATCCTTTAATTTGAGGCTTTGTCATTTGACCGGGGGGAGGTAATCAGGACAAGGCTCTGGACCGTGCTGCTCAAAACATGACAAGAGACACACCAAAAATCCAAGCTGGCTGCATGAGGCAATTAAAGTAGTGTTTACTATTCCATGACAGTTAACATGTTGGACTGACCTTTCATTTACTGTTTAGTACTGAACATTAAGCTGCAAAATTACTCATGCTTCGCGTTTAGTACTGGCATCAAGACTAACAGCATTAGATAGCTATTCCCACGGCGAGACGTGCATTCCCTCTGCCCAGCTGTGCATGTGCTTTTATAAGCATTGTATTTGATATTTAACATCACTTCCACAGGTCATATTCATCCGTTACCATTAGGAATTATTGGTAACACTGCTCCAAAATGTGAAAAGCATATGCAAAATGTCCAGGGTGACGCAGCTGGTAAAATTATGTCCCTTCCTTACATGCTGGGAGAGATAAAAAGGCAGGGCTGGTGAATGCCCACAGGTCCCCACGGCAGCTCCCAGCCAGATGGCAGAAGGGAAATACAGAAGCTGTGGAGGAAAAGTTTCTTTGTTTACTCTCCTTCTAGCTGCTTACAGCAGCCACGTTATAAAGGGAGGGACAAGATGTGCTTCCCGAGAGCCTGGCAGTCCAGCAGTTTGAATATTCTCTCCAAAACGGGCAACTTTCCATTTGACACTCTCGGGCTGAACTTGGTCAGGAAGGACCCGGAGTTTCCATTCCCTGGGGCGATGCTCTCACAGAGAGGAAAGGCAGAGGTTAAGTCGCCAGCAAAGCACCTTTGCCAGCGTGCTTTTGACTGATCTGAGTGCTATGAGTAGGTAAAATTATGGTTATTTCTATCCTTGGCTGCAATTCCTCTGGTCAGACAGCTGGCATGCCCAGGAGTCTGCATTTTGACAGCAGTTAGGATTTTTGGGTCAGAGGTTGCCCCATCCAACACAAACACGGGTCTCTTCCCTTCACCCCCCGTGCCCTTTCCAGCTGTCACTCGTGCTGCTGTCCTGCTGTGGGCACTGCTCCTCAAATACCCATGAACCTCTCTGCCCACCCTTTCTTCACCTCTGCCCGGAGGCTTTTTCATTACACATTTCTAAAGCTCTATTTGTTACATCTTTTTTGAGACAGAGTGATGGGCACTGCAAAGGGACAGGCCATGGATACCAGAATAACATTCAGCTCATATCCAGACCGGAACATTAATAAATACAAATATATTAAGGAATCCCCATCCATTCATGTGGTTTTTTTCATATTCACAGGGGCTATTTCTATCTAAATCTCTATTTTCTGTATTGCAACTGAAGTTATCTGGCTTATTTTCACCCAGCTCAAATATTCCCATTGCAGATTCAAAAGGGCAAATTTTCAAAGGCTGCTCAGCATGCTAATTATGATAGAATTGCTGCTGATGTGATCTTGCCTGCTTCTTTCTTAGTATTTCTAGACAGGTGTTTTGTGCAACCAATATGCCAGCTCAATGGTCAAAATTATTAGAAGATTGCTGATAGAAGGCAACTCAGTGTATTTTAAAAAGCAGTATTTCTAAAAGAAAGAAGAAACCTATAAACAAGGTTGTAATTGTATTTAATGCACATTTTGCTTTTAACAGCAATTTGCCAGTTTTAACAGCATAGACCTTGCAATGCTTAATTAGTGAAGAGGTTATAGTGTTTATAAAGTTGTATCTAAAATATACCTTATTCATTCTCTATTGAACAACATTTTTAAGACAGTCTAATATTATAATTACATGCTATACAGTAGCGGCATGTTCACACCACTACAGTTAAGGCCATCTCAGCATTCTCATCATGAACCTTTTTCAGGGTTTGAACACACCAGCCATAAAATTACAAAGCAGTCTGAAAAAATAGGACATCCAAGATGTGAATCTTGTATCAGCTTTAGTCAAATACAAATAAAAATAGTAACACACATATAATAAAGGACTCCACCCAAATTTATTTTGGATGATTGCTGCCTTTGCACAACATGCTCAGAATTTCCAAAATGAAATTTAAAAGTTGTCAGTGGACAGCACAGTCTAACCAGGTTTAGATGAATCTGAGTGCAAAGTGTTGTAAAGTGGGTGTCACAGATGCACAAGAACCACTTCTCACGTACTGCACATTTTAACATGCACAAGGCTTCTTCTGTGTAAATATTTAGACTGGCAGGTAAAAGCAGTTCTACCACCAAGTGAACAATAAAAACTACTCATCTCCAGTTGCGTACACTTATTGGTCGTGACAAAAGTACATTGTTTACCAAGTCAGCACACTGGCTACTGAGGTGCCATGTTATTCCCTACAGTTAGCATAAGAAATGTGAATTTTTATGCCATTCATGCCCTGATAATTCAAGAGGGACTCATCATGCTGCTCACCAAGCTGAAGCCATTTGTTTAGGTAAAGAAGGTGGACGAGGCCAAATACTGTACGGAAAGGGACCCAACAGCTTCTTCAGTGAAATGCCAGAGCCTGCCTCAAGAAACTCAGCCTTAGTTCATGCCCTAAAAGTTTCTTGGTTTTATTAATAAAATGCTTCTTATTGCCGTATGGCTTGATTAAAAGAAAATCTCTAGTCAGGAATCTACTTAACCATGTTCTACCTCTGCTTAAAGCAAAGCACATCTCTAAGTGCTTTCCTGAAACATTAACCCCATGAGAGTGTGCTTCAGGTGTTGAATTGTCATGGACCCGTGCTAAGCTGATGAAACTTTGTGGAGCGGCAGAACCAAGCTCTTTTTAATACCATTTGCTTATTTGTTATTTTTACATTTCCCCATTCAAGAAATTTTCCTTTTGTGACCACCTCTTTTGTTACAACAATTTTGGAAGCACTCCATTACATACTTTTCAGACTTAGAGATAAGCATGTAAGACTGAAAAAGTTGCCTATTTCAAGCTTTGTGTACAATGCACACACACATTTATTAATAAAAAACTTGTCTAAACATCTATTTGTTCTTTGGACCAACTCCAGCCTCCCTAGGTGAGGGAGGTGTAACATCTTACAAACCCTTCATGGAAGATTTTAAAAAAATATTACTTCCAAGACAAAAAAAGGAAACAAATACATTAAAACATCAACACATAGACAAAAGGGGGAAAACAAAGCAGAGACATCCCATGCCAAATTCACTGCTGGCGCGAGTTAGCAGTGTCCTCTTGAAGTCTGCTTTCTGCCTTCTTGCACAAGTTCTTTCATCTCATGGTCTTAAAAGCAAGCTGCAAAGCCAAGAGGAAATTCCACATATGCCTGCAAATATGGGTCACACACTAAAATCCTTCTTCTTCAGGGAACCGATTAGCACACAGCCTATTTCAGCTCTCTGCCCTATCAGACTTTCTGTGCGCAGGCACCTGTAAAATAGGGGTAACAGCATTTCTCTACCTCAGAAAATTGCTAGAAGAACAAATGCATTTATGGTTGCCTGGACCATAGTCACAGCAATAAGGGCTACATCAGTACCTAAAATACAGCCTTGTCTCCTTCCGCTGATCTCTGCGAACAGACCAGGTAGTAGACAAGAGCTATCAACAGTAACATTGGTAATGGAGGGGTTTATGACACTATATGGTAGTGGCTGATTTAGTTCAGCAGAATTAAGTTTTGCAATAAAAACTCCCCAAGATTTTTTTTTTTTTTTTTTCATAAAGGATCAACACAAGTCAACTTCAGGGATTGTACGAGAATGACCCGAATTGTATCCCTTCACTCAACACAACAAGTAGTTTCAGAATCTGTTGACATCTGATGATGGTCCACATAAATTCATATACAAACATGTTGTACTAGTGGGGAAAAAAAAAAAAATACCGCAAATAATTTCCAGCCTCGGTTTCCATTTCTGTATTCTGTGATACTGGGCATGTACCACAGCCAAATGAAATGCTACAGCAATAACCCATACAATCCATATTAAGTGTCCTCACCTGTGATGTAAGAAGAATGATACAGTGTGATAACAGGCATAAATCAGTTACTTATTGCATCAAAGCTCACCTGTAATTCATGAATTTCATAAAGATAATACGGGCTATCATCATGGAAAGAGAAGATCTTTATTCCTAAATCTGAATTCCCTGTCTTTCACTGAGCTATTAAGAACAAATTCCTCAAAACTTTCAAGATAAAGTGAAGCAGAAGTTTCAGCTACAGAAACGTAGTGCAAAGGTTCAGTTTGGCACTGCAACATTATGGACAGACAAGAATTTACGGTAAACTCAGTTTAGATTTGGAAAAAAGAATCCTATAATTGAACCAATATTGTCAAATGTATTGCATACTATTGTAACTTCACAGTAATCAAAATCAGACATCAAGGTTTCTATAGAAGCAGCAATCACAGATTGCAGTAATGTGTACCACTCAAGGGAAAAAAATTGCATTTTGGCAATTTCATAGTCAAGTGTTCCTTATGCTCCTCCAACAGTCATTTGTCAGGTATTTTCCTGTTTAAAAGGTGCACACTGTTTCTCCTCAGTCCTCGTGAGACTTCTCTGCGATGACTTTGCATTCATACTGAAAAACAGAAGTTGACAAAATTAATAATATTAATTTACACAACTAATGAAAAAGACTGCTATGAGGGGCATTCTTCTACAAAATGGGTGATAAAATAGCTTAGTTTATACTTCATCCAGATAAGTTTGGTCTCCCTAAGTTCTGTGCACACACCATTGGCTGCAATTTCTGTCTCCTTGAGCAGCAGAAAGAGCAGTTCAGCCTTAGGGGATGGCCTGACTTCTCCCGAAACATGGGAGTTCTTATTTAGCTCCTGGTCCTGAAAGGACTAGCAGTACGCAACTGAGAGTGTACAGAGCAAAGTCATGGGCCTTGCTCTGAATAACAGTACTAACGGCTCACTAACTAGATAAAAAAGCAATGATTACCGATTTCTACCTTACTCCACGTCAAGTCAAGTAGCTGATTGGTAGATATGAAGGAAGGAATGACACATAGATTAAAACTTTTACTAGAAGGCAATCGACCCCCCCTCCAAACTTACCATTGCCAGCTGCCTGCCGATATTGCCCATAGTTATTCCACCAGCAAAAAATATACATGGCAACCAGGAACGAACATAAAGGAAATCTGGAGACGTGTATCTGGAAAAGAACACACATTTTTGAGCTCAACATTGTGCAATACATAGAGTCCTCCAATCACAAGACAAATCCAGAAATTTAAATATTAGGACATTTCAACTAAAAAGGACTTGTATTGTTGAAATTTAATTACTCGCAGCAAATAACAATGAAAGCTTCTTACTGATTATAATCCCATTTGTTCAACTAAAAAAAAGCACATTACACATTGGTAAGGTAGTAATTTTACTGAAATAAGCGACTTCCAACCAAAAGTCTCACTTACAAACACATAAGAGCTTTCATGAACAGTCTAATTTATGTTACGCTCAAAATTAAGTGCTGGCAGCTTTGGAAATCATGTAAAATTCTACCCTTTCAGTTATTCTGATTTTACGTTATAGCTCCAGGAGACTATCATTTAACCTTAAATGAGTAAATACTTACTGATAAACTCCATTGTAGACCAGAAGTTGTGACACCAATGTGGCCAGGAAAGCAATTCCTACTCCAAGACCAAAGCCACTTCGTGATCTATCAAACGTCCACCACAATCCAATTGACAGGGCTGCTAATGTGAGAGACAACTGGATATTGTTGGCAAAATCCACTTTCTGTGTTGATTGTTAAGGATAAGCTTGGAAATATCATATACAAGTGTAAAGCAGTTTTCTTCATTCTGTTTATCATATTTTGGCACAACAGAAAAAAATATTAAAAAATACAGCACTAGCTGCATCAGCTATCGCACAGCTATCAGGTACAAGGAAATAAGCCTTGTGGTGCCAAAACGTCAGGAAACTAAAAACTTATGACACTTCTTCACATTTTTAGGGTCTTAGCACTGTACAAAAGCGAAGCAACTATACACCTATGAGGTAACGCAGGCGTTTTACACACACATACAATGCACATGTTACTGTTCAGAGTAAGGATATCTCATCGTTACCTGCTCCTTTATTACACTAAGCAGGAAATCTTAAATCTAGCATTAGACTCCTCTAAATCACAAGGATTTACTGAAAAAGGGTATTTGTCACTCTTACTTAATTGTAATTTTGTTTAATTTACATGCTAGTTTAGATTCAGCTAAACATTACAAATGTTAATGTTTTCTATAGAACAAAACGTAAATAATATTACTGTGAAAGTATTCCTATAAATCAACACTGAAAATCAGTTTTGTCAACCCTGTGATAAAAGCATGAAGCCACTCCAGATATCTTTGTAGTGTTTCACATTCTTCAAAATGTTTTGGAAATACTAACTCATCCTCACTACTCCTGCCCAAAACAGATTATTAAATAGGAGGCTGTCAAGTTTCATAAGCCCGAAAGCAAATTTATGGGATGACAACATAAAAACACTGCCCTGTTTTCTCACAAAGACCTGGAGAGAGACCTAAAGGAAATGAGAAAGAAGTTCAACTAACTGAAATAAATAATTATAGGATAAAAATCAATAGCATCAGAAAAAGTGTCAAACAAGACCAAACCCCACACCAAATTTGGTAATGTGCAGAACTGGTAGTAAGCTGAAAAGAAAGCCGTCTGGAGAGCTGTCAAGGAGGAAATACAGACAGTACATTAATGATGTCTTGGAATATGCGTAATAGCTGTTAGAAAACTGCAAGAAGGTCTGCTGTAAATAATCTGACCTATGCAGAGAGAAGGTGTCAATTCTCTTGTATTTCTTAAAAGCAGCGAAGCTGCATGTGCTTACACAACAGGCATGGTCCAGGTCAGCGAGAACCACAGGACCAGATTAATGCATCTTTGGCAGGGAGAGCAAGGTTTGTGAGGGACAGTGGGAATGACTCTGAACCTTGGCAGCCCCAGCTCATCTGGCCATACCAGATAGGATGGCTGGTGGGAACAAAACCAAACAACAACAAAACCCATCCGAGGGCCAAGCCACCTCAGTAAGAATTCAGCCAGCTCTCCCATCTTTCACTTAACTTGCCCTCTTTTCCTGGAAGTGAGGAGATTTAGTAGCAGGCAATCAGAACTTCTTAGCACGGTTTCTGCAAACCATGTTGGAGCTGACACTGAAGGAGACGAGAGTTCCAGAGATGATCAACTTTCTTTTTAATCAGTTTACAAGGACCCAATTTTCACAGGCAGAACCCGGTTTTACCTGACAGAGGAGGCCCTAGGCATGACTACACAAAACCACCAAGATTCACAGCACTGCCAGTAAGGTGTGTCAGTCCACGTGAAAAGCACCCTGTCACCCAGCATGTCCCCAGCTGCTTCAGAGGGAAGAGACACCAATTTTGACCACGCTTGTGCAAGGATGTACCTGAATAGCTACACAATTAGGAGGACTATAAAGTACTGCAACACGCTGACTGACTTCTAATTGCTTTTACTGAATGACCACAGGAATGGTAACTACTCTCTTAGCATCAAGGCATCATTTGCAGAATGGGGTAACAACGCTTACTTGGGTATTACCTGGTCCTGAGTTTTCCCCATTCTTTGCAAACTGCACGTGCTTCACTGACGACCTCAAGACTGGGCTTCAACCTCTCACTATGGTGTTAAAAGGACATCAACCCTTGGAATGTCTTAAAGCACTTTTCTGTAATACCTACCACATAAATATTTCCCCACACTTATTTTATTTATTTTATTTGAATAATTAAAGTATTTTGCACTTCCCTTGCAAAAATGCTGCATGTTGTATCTTTAACAACAATTCCCCATGACTGACTATGTGAGCTTTGTTTTAGTGGAAACCCATTTGTTATTGCCAATTTCATTAGAATATAGGATACAGCGCTGGCATGATTTATTCCCACAAAGACTGCCACACATCGCATTACACTGGACCATTCTCTCTTAAATTTATGTGGCTCTCCCAGATGTCTGTCCATGCATGGGTACAATAACCCAATCACAGCTGTGGAGACAAGAAAGAAAAAACGCCCAAAAGTTAAAGCACTGGCAGTATTTAACTAAAATAAAGACTATCTAGACTTTGACAATTATTGCAACTACCAAAACAGATCTTTTAAGGATAAACAGTACAAAACATACATTGTAAAAGAAGAGGATTTTCAAACAATTTCATTATTTAAAAAAGCCCTGTAAAACTTCGGCAGAATCTTCAACCACTGCAGCAGTGATGTGTCAGAAGTAGCAAAACAGAGACAATGTGAATTAGGGGCAGAGGATGAAAGAGCTCTGCACCCTACCAAAATCTGCAGTCTCACATTGTAGTTCAAACAGAGCAGTAATGGCTTGCAGGCTGGCACTTCTGAAAATCCCACATAGCAAACATACATGTTTAAATAACTGCAAAACACAACACACCACAGTAATGGCAGAGTGCAGTTTGTAACATCAATATTTTGTGTCTTCTTTTGTTGTTGTTACAAGCAGTTTTTTGTTTGGATAATGTTTTTCTCTTCTTCAATGCTACTATAAAGGTTCACACAGAAGAGGGAAAGCCAAGAGCCTACGGTAGCTGTTGAATACAGAAAGCAAACAGGACTTTCAACCCCAGGGAACTGCTATGCTCTTTGAACATTTCTTCATAAATGTGTTCTCTACTGCAACTGCAGCTGAAATGACTGTTACCAACACCGCTGAGGAATAACACTGGTGTCTAATGTTAAACTGGTGCTGCAAGAGTGGGGCAGAGCCTGAGTCATTGGTACAGACTCCAGTGCCCTCAGTCTGGCTTGCTGCTGGGGGGATGTTACGGCAAATGCTCTTTATTCTGCCAGGGAGGAAACTCATCTCCAGGATTTGGGAAAATAAATCACCAGCAAAGCTGGAGAGGGAAAAAAAAACAAGTCCCTGAGCAATTTTCTTGCTAAAGGCATTGGGCCAAACTGATGACTAATAACAGTGACGGATGAAAGTACTTCTCTGAAAGCTGCCTCCATCACCACTGATCATAAATATGCAAAATACCTTTATTCTGTTCATAATAATAAACCATATTGCAGAGAAATGTTCATGTCAATTCCAGGAAGGCTGTGCAAGTACGAATGGTAAGAAAATGGGTGAATTATCATCATTACCACATAGGTTCCCTGTATGTATGCTAGCACAGAAGGAGAGAAAATGGAGAAGAAAAGACTGATAATGAAAAAGAAAGAACTTGGAACACCTCAACAGGGGTCACTCCTGCTGGGAAAAGCCAATTAAGGCAGTAATATCTTTAAATCAGGTGGCTTAAAATCAAGTAGTGCAAATGCCTAGCAGGTGACTGACTATACTTTACCAGCCATATCCAGTCTTTCCATCAAAAATACCAACTCATCAGAACCAGAAAGGCCCACAAGTTTCTTCTGAGATGATGCCAAGATCTAGCCTTCACAGCTTCCCCACACGCAGCTGCAGACGGTGTTCTCAGATGACCCAAGAGAGCATGAGATGCAGCCTGATGCAAACAGCTGACAGTGAACATTGCAAACCTTATGCATTGCTGCTGCAAGTTGGGATTCTGTCATTTCAACCCCCACTACTCCATATATGAAAGATCAAACCTTTACCAGACATGTTTGTCAAGACAATCGGTTTAAAGTATAAGAGAAAAACGCAGCAAATGCAGGATACAACCCAAAAACTAACCATCTCAGTAAGACAACAGAAAGAGGACTAAGACAACTAGCAGATAAAGCAGGTATGTAACTGCCACTGTAACATGTCAAACGCATTTTCACAGGAGAACAAAACTGACGTATTCAGAGAGATATTTGGAGGGTTTCCTTTCAAATCAAGCTCCTCTATGACATCTGGGGTGTAGTATTTCAACAAGAAAGCAATTAGATGGTTAGGAAAAAAATAGACTTAAATATTATCATTAGAAAAACAGTGATGCCAACTCAAAAGCTAGTTTATTGACTCATATTAAAACCCAGAAACACGAGCTTCTCAATCTTATTAAAACTGACCTCTAGGAAGATACTGCCTTTACTGTAAAGGTTCGCTAAAGCAGAATCCTCCAGTACTGGCTGCTAAGAATATTCCCTTAGAAAGCGTATAACTGACCCATGGGATCAGTGATCTTCAGAGCCAAGCAGAAAGCCAAATTCCATCAGGCTTGTAACACGGAATATGCCTTGATATTTGAAGATGAAAGAAGAAGAAAAAGGGATATTTCTTACTAGGTACAGTAGATATCTGACTTAAACTAGGTAAACATGCAAAAGCTTCAACTCCCTACACAGTCATGGGAGAAATGGAGCACGTTCACATCACCTGACTTGATACATAAATCTAACCGAGGCGCTTTGTTCTGCAACACACCTCTACAACCGCAAATTGCATGCCTGGCCTCAACTCTCCAAGACACAGTCAGGTCTGCTAGCTTTATGGAGCTAAAGCGATACCTTGAACTGGAATTAGGAAGAAATGGAAAGCTGGACCACAAAAGGGAGCATTACTCAGGGTGGTTTGCTGCACTCAAAACAAGATACTGCATGCTGCACCATCTGGCACTTCCAGACTGTATGTGATGGCTGCCTGTAGAGCACATTCCTGTAATCCAGCCTCAAGGTTACAACTGCCACCACCTTCTGAAGTCTCTTAAACTTGTACTCTAACCCAGGAGAAAAACCAAAGGTTATGTTCTGCTAACAATATTACAGTATAACAAGTTAGCAGAACAACAGTTTCTGGACACATGCATGGGTATTTGTGTTTACACGGGGAGATCAGAGGGATAGTAATAGCTCAGAAAGGGCAGTGATGCTAGAAGAGAAATTTTTATCTTCCACACCTTTTATATAGTTTTTTATAACTATATAACTACCTATCCACCCTTTCATCTCCATGCCAGGCACACGTACACAGCTGAACTTACCTGACGCTGTGCCACAGCAAGGTGGTACCCACCAAGCTGAGGAGAAGATGCTTGTGATCACATCAGGGGGGAAGAGAGTAACGTTTCTCTGGATCTGAAGCAAGTTTAATACTAATGCAAGAAATACGCCAATAAAAAACAGCACTACACCACGAATTACCAAATTCATGCCATGACTGGTTACAGATGAAATGTAAGGGCCACACTTTTTTGGTAAGGTTGGCATTGCATCATTTTCTGCCATGACTTCTTATGTTCTCGGAGACATCCAACAGGCTGACTGAGGAGGATTCACTTGCAATCAGTATTTTGACTCTCCTCAATTAGGAGAGACCCAAACCCTGAAAAATAATAAAAAAGTGTGAAAAATGCAGACATAAGAAACATTAAATATATTTCTCTTAAATAAATTGGAGTTTGGGTTAAAAAATATGGCTATTATATTTTTGTGAATTTTCTGAGGAGGCAATTAGTCATTTGAGAGCAGAACCAATCACGGCTGCAAAAATGCCTTACAAAGAAAACAGGTTTTACAAATACCTTTGTCTACTAGGAGACATAGGAGCAGGAAACATGTGGGATGGGACAGCTAAGAATGTGAAACCACAGAGAAGCGGTGAAGAAATTAAACCGATATCAGATGGAAGAAAGGCTTGCTTTGCAGTAACAATAAATTGCTTTCCTCCCTTCCTTAAAGCAACAACTGGAGATTGTGTAACTCAGAAGCAAGTAAACACAGCCCTTAGTTTCAAGTCAGTCACAGAGGTTCGCAGATCTCTCTTCTTGAAGAGAAGCCAAAAAATCATTTCTCAACTAGAAAGTGAAATCTAAGAAATATTTTTCAGGATGGAGTCAGAATTTCAGCAGTCCCGCAGTGCATCCATTTTCATAACCCCAGATAAGAGCAAACAACTCAGCAAACCAGAGAAGTAATCTTAATACAGAGAAATGTTTACTGAAGTCACATACTTTTGGTGAAAACCACCATACATTATTACAAACAGTAACTGTAATCAGGCACAAAAGAACCTGAAAGTGAAGGGAAAAGGAGCTCCCCCTGCCCGTGCACTAGGTAGCATCCTACATAAGGAACTCTGCCAGCACTACAGGAATGGCAGAGTTCCCATCCCAATCACTCTTTTTAAAAAAACCTGTCCATCAAGAGTCTTGTTATACATGGATTCAGTGCCACATTCATGTATAACAACGATTTTGATGGACAGGTTAGCCACCTGGAACTTAAGAAAAAAAGCCCTGACATTGTTTTTAAATTTGAAACTGCCAACTGGTGGCGGCTTTTGTTAACTCTTACTTATGGCCTTGCGGGCACAAGGGGAGTCAAATCAGCACATCCATCCCCCTTCCTCCCTGGCTTCAGCAGATCTTGAGGAAGCTCTCTGAAGACGCAACAGCAGTAGAGAGGATGCAGCATTCACTTCCGCTGACTGAAAGCCAAAAGGGAAGTTAAATACATCCAGGCTAGTTAAGATACTAGAGATAACTCCACAGAAGATGCAATGCCATGGCACAACATTCTCCCTCACTCACAAGTAAGTTCCAGGAGGAAAAAAAAAAAAAGTTCTGATCACACATAACTTCCCCCTGGCAGTTTAGGGAGGCAGCAGAGTCCTCCTAAGAATACAAGATCTCTTGTACATGGCCAATTTTCCGCGTTATTTGTAATCATGAACATGTCTTGGAGGGGAAAGAGGGCAACCACGGTGTCTGGCTTCTGAGTCTGTGTGCTGACTCACACTGAAGAGATGTCTGCGTCAAGGCTGGCACTGGCACTGCAACACACTTCCCTCAAGCAAAAAGGAGGTGCTCCAGATTTTTTTTCTCCCCTCCTCCGGATGGCACGGCAGTGGAGCTTGGATAATACATTTAGCCTCCAGGAAAGAAAGCATGGAGTCACAAATACATCACAATTTCAGCTGAGACTCTGCCCTGTTCCTGGGGGCTTTGCCCACTGGGTGATCAGAGGAATTCCCAGAAATTACAGGATTCTTTTCAATACACAGCACTGGAGACTGTAGGTCCCAATTACAAACTCTGCAGGAATACTGGACCTAATGGGGGCTTTTAAACTGTTATGTCCCTTCTTAGCTTTAGCTTGCCTAGGAAAACAAGCTAAACTCTTGACTCTCCACTTACTTCACCATCCCAACAGCTCTTGGCACTTCCTGAAGTCTGCACATCCCTTTTTTTAAAATGCATGACCAGATCTTATGCATATGATCCCAGGTTTGGCTCTCACAGCCTCATACAAGAAAGTTCACACTTCTGTGTCTCCCTTTAAATGAGCTCTTCTGCTGCACACTGGGGATCACAATTTGTTTTTCCACTGTCATAAAGTGGTTGCTCACATCCTGGGATCCATTACTACATTCCAGTCTCTCTTCTTTCCTGTTACTGAATTCCCTGTTCCTTGGTACCAGCCCCAAACCTCACATGCTGCATTTCAGCCCATAGGTATTACTTTGACACTCAACATCACCCCGTATTTCCTGCAGGATACCTCAGTCCTCTTTGGACCTGCACATGGTTCCCAGCTTTGGGTCACCAGCAAACATCATTACTGCATCCTACTTTGCACACACCAAAGTCATCAACTGAAATACCGAGCTAGATCAGCCCAAGTCCCTGTCTTTGATGAAATCTATTAATAATTTCCCTGCAGCCATTATTTCCCCATTTTATACCATCTCTTGATATTTCCCTCTAACAAGACTCTGCTTCTTGTAATTCTTCAAAAACAATAATCTCCAACTTAATTAAGAATCATCAACTGTCCCACATGGCAATACTGATGTAAACAACAATCAGATCTTCCCTGCCCCCCCCCCCGAAGTGTTGATGCTCAAATAAGTCCAATTTTATTCTGGCATAAACCAGTTTCAGAATATAAACCCTGCATTTACCTGACTTCCATTTATTTAATACGTGATTTGGCAAATACATAATTATGAAGGCTTATCAAAATGTAACAGTAATTTGCTATGCAAGGAAATCGCTTACTGCTTTTACAGAACCACTGCAGCTGCAAAGTCATTCAAGGCACCAGCAACAGATTTTTACTACAAGGCAAAGGCACTTGGGTGGGTACACGTCAGTGAATGTTTGTAACAAGTAATCCAAGGTCCCAAATTAGCACAGTGCAGTAGTTTCCATCCTTGTTTCTCACCCTACACATATTGTTCCTATTTGTTTCATCCCAGTTTCCAAATTTTCTCCGCTCATTGGCTCTGAGACCTTCTGGCATACCACAAGCAATGGGGGAACAGAGCAAGGTGACCAACGCTCACATACAGATTCTTCAGTGCCTTGGACAGCCTGGGTTCACGATGTTCAGGCACGGTGAAGGTATTTACTATTACCACCTTTCATGAAAACGGAAATTAAGATCTCTAAAGAAGGCATCACCTCCTTCTCCTGGACGGGGAGGCCTGCAGACAGATGAGCCACTGTTTCTCCTTTCAAACTTTGTATTTTACTGAGGGTTTGCACTCGGATGGGAACAGTTCACATATTGAACCAACACGACTTCTGTGCCTTCGTCTCTTGGGAATGTACATTCAAAACTGTAACACCACACTGAAGGCAACAGGCTTGGCACTGCCACAAAGTCTCAGCTGCACTTTCCCTCCTCGGTGGCACACGGCTTCGATCCAAGCTTTTTAACATACCATGCGAGAGCATTACATACGATTCGCAAGGCAACCACACGATGTCTGGCATCGCGCAAAAAGTTAACAACTGAATTATCACCCTAGACATTTTCAAAACACTTAGTCACTTCACTGTCTTCTAATTAGAAGATCCGTCCTGCGAGTGCTCCCCAGTGCTCTTCGTGCTCGCGAGGAGCCTTCTGCTGTGTGCGACTCACAGCTTCTGACACGACACAGACACATTAGGAACAACGCAGTGTAGTGGGGGCCAAGAAAGAGAAGATTTATTTAAGCAACACCGCGCAGGAGATGGCAAAAATGGTGAAACGACAAGACACCATCTGTCTTCTGCGAGGCAACGCCAAAAGCAAACCACCACCACCACTCGCCGCCTTCTCCGGGCGCTAGGCGAGGCGGATCCCCCGGGTCCGAGGAGTCCTGTCCGCCTGGGCATCAAGCCGGTCGCTTCAGGCCAGCGCTCGCCCCTGCGGCCCGGGCCGGGCCCGTTAACCAACGCCCGCGGAGGGGCCGCAGGCCGGGCCGCGCAGGGCCCAGCCCGCAGGCAGCCGACCCGGCCCCGCCTGTCCGGGGGGAAGCCTCGCCGGGCGGAAGGTTTAACCGCTACCGGAGCGGGGGGGAACGGCTCCCGCCGCCCTCTCCCTCCCTCACCCGCTGCGCCGGGGCACGGCGGGCGGCAGCCGCCGCGGCCCCCACCGGCACGGACAGCCCGACCGCGGCGGGGCCCGGCGCCACCCCTGCCCCGAGGCAGGGCTCCGGCGGCGGCGCTGCTCGGCCGCCCGCGGGGAGGACAGGGCCGCGGGGCTCCTCTGCCCGCCCGGCCCGGCCCGGCCCGGCTCGGCTCGTCCCCCTCCCCACACCTCCCACAGGTCCCCCACACCCGCCCCCCTTCACGCGGGAGCCGCCGCAGCCCCGGGACTCACTCGGCCTCCGCCATCTTCTCCCTCCCCGCGTCAGTCCCCGCCCCGCGCAGCCTCCGCAGCGCCCCGCCGAGCAGCTGACGGGGGCGGTGGCGGCGGCAGAGCGGGCCCTGCCCCGCCGTGAGGGACCGGTAGCCTCCCCTCAGGCCCGCTGGCCCTGCTGCGGGCAGCCTGCTTCTAAACCCCACGGCGGCGGTGCCAGACAGCTCTCAAAGGTGCTGGTCAGAACCAACCGTGCGTGCAGAATAGAGGGAGTAACTCACAGAAACTTCGGTAGGGGTCCCTTTAATCTGTACGGCGCTGCTGGGGTTTGTTACCAAAATGATAAGGCATGTGGCTCGGCACTGGTGAGGCCGCACCTCGAGTACTGGGTTCAGTTTTGGGCCCCTCACTACAAGAAAGACACTGAGGTGCTGGAGTGTGTCCAGAGAAGGGCAACGAAGCTGGTGAAGGGTCTAGAGAACAAGTCTTATGAGGAGCGGCTGAGGGAACCGGGGCTGTTCAGCCTGGAGAAAAGGAGGCTGAGGGGAGACCTTATCGCTCTCTACAACTACCTGAAAGAAGGCTGTGGAGAGGTGGGGGTCGCTCTCTTCTCCCAAGTAACAAGTGATAGGACAAGAGGAAATGGCCTGAAGTTGTGCCAGGGGAGGTTTAGATTGGATATTAGGAAAAATTTCTTCACAGAAAGGGTTATCAAACGTTGGAATAGGCTGCCCAGGGAAGTGGCGGAATCGCCATCCCTGGAGGTATTTAAAAGATGGGTAGACATGGTGCTGAGGGACATGGTTTAGTGGTGGTTTTGGCAGTGTTAGGTTGACGGTTGGACTTGATGATCTTAAAGGTCCGTTCCAACCTAGGTGATTCTATGTTCCGTTATGCTTTTTGTACCATGCTTATGCTTCCAGCCGAGGTGGGCTGTGCAATATCCCTGTGACACCTTTCAGTCACAGCAAAGGGAAAGGTGGAATACCTGTTTCCCAGCTCATACTGCTAGCCTGGCTCCGGCTCTCCTCAGCACCTGATTCTGCAAGGACTTTCACATCTGCTTAACGTTATTGATTGGAACAAAAATGACACAGCTCATTACTCCAGAAACCGCATTTTCATCACCAGTCTGGCCTCTCGGGGAGAACATACAGTATGAAGCAGAAAACATTTTGCTTTAACCTGTCTTAATGAGTAGTAAAGGCATCACAATAAAAAAATGCCATTTATTGTATATATGTGGGGAGGGGTATAATGCTATTATATTCATTTATATGTCATATATATTCATATCTGTATTCATTATTATTCATCTATTAATGAACTTTTTCCTTTCTCATTGCACTGGTAATGAATACAATTTATTAAAAATATTTGCACATTGCGTTCCCCCAAGCTTAGTATTTCATTGCAGAGGCTTTGATAGAGCTTTCCATATTACGAGGTCTGCAGTGATTCAGTGCAGATCCTATTACAGTTCCCAGAATAATGATTGGATAGGATGGAATTTGTAACTGTATTTACTACAGTGGCATCTTTAGTGATAACTGTGGTTTCTTTGTGCTAGAATGTTGTGAACAACAGTGTCACCAAACATGTATAAACTCAGAGGAGAGTATATGGGTCTGTAATAGACATATTAAGAATGGAAAAGGGAGAGATTTACAGCAGCAGAAACCCATTGTGGTTTAGATGAGCAATAAATGAATTTTCAAATCATTCAACTTTGGTTTTCGTCACACAGAAACAAAACCTTTTTATTCTCAGCAGTTCCCACTGAGCTGCTTGCCCTGTCTGCGGTTTAGAGTTACTTTGCTGTACTTGAACTCCAAATTTTGGATCAAGAAAGACAAAAGGTTTTTTTAATCAAGTAAGATAGCTTTCCCTAATGCCTGATAAACGGCTTTGGCCAGCCACATGCCTGAGGCAGAGTAAAGCGCCCTTTCTCTTCGTGCCTTGAAGACCAGAACCGTCAGAAAGCCTGAAAGCAGAAACTTTGTGAACATAAAGTATGTGCATTAGGGAGGAAAGTGTGGCATAAGTAGATAGAGACTGCAAATGATTGCTGGATCTTTCCTTCTCTAGACACATGTATATATAGTCAGGTAATGATTTGTCTATAAATAAATTTGGATTAGTTATAGTCCGGTCTGCTGCTGTGTTTGGTACTATGAAATTATAAAAGCTTAATTCCTACAAAAATTAAACTGATCGTATGAGAAACATTAGCTATATTAGTAGAGGGGTATTAAGGCTAATATGTGAGAAAATAAATAACCAGTGTTGGTGTAAATCAGTGCAACTCCAAGGACTTTATTGGCATTGCCAATTTACACCAGCTGAAGACTCAGTCCTTACACCTATCTGGTTATCCTAGAGGGTACAGTGTCCTGTTGCACAAAAATGGGAGGAGTGTGAGGGAAAAGCATACAAAAATGTATCTGAATTGGAAATTGCCAAAATAAATACATCAGCAAATAGTTTTGCAGACAAAGGAGGCAGACATATGATCTGCAGAGAAATGTCACTTGCTCCAACTTTGACTGGAATTGCTATAAAATGTCATGGGAGAAGCATCTTTTTTGGAAAGCAACGCGGAGTTTTTTCATTGCACTGGCTGTGGAACAAGACAATACAGAATATTCTGGATTTAGTTTTGGGAAATAAATATTGCGTTGGATATGATAAATCTGACAATGAAAAACTCAGTGAAGTTCACACAAAGCAGAGGAGCCTAGAGCAGCCACAAACCCATAGAAAAAGTGGAATTGTTCTCACGTCCATAACAGTGACTTTTAAAAAGTGGTGTTTTGTAAAGGCCTTCATAGCTGCCTGGTACACTGGTTGCAGAAGCCAAGGCCAGCCTGCCTGGCTGAAGGACAATAAAGGAAGGGTGAGAAGATGGTGGATGGATGGATGGATGGATGGATGGATGGATGGATGGATGGATGGATGAGAAAGAGAGACAGTAAGAAAGCAGGTAGAAAAACCTAGCCTGAGTCTTTCTGTGCTGATCCATGATAAAATGACCAGATGTTTCTGGAAATGGATGCATGCGTAACTTGGGAAAGGCCTGTATGTATGACAAGAAAAAGCCTTCTGTGGAATTCTGGAGCTGATTCCTGGTGGGGCTTCTGGAGTTTATATAGATAAGGACAACACCAGGCCAAAGTTATTGTTCTTTCCCTAAGGATGCCTTTACTTTGTGGAGTAGTGGGGCAACAACAGCGTGTATTCAGTATAAGACCATCTAGGTAGGAGTCTTGTTCTCAGGGATTAGGCCGAATTTGCTTTCTGTTAGGTGTATGAATAGATGTCAGTAGGCTCTTCAAGTGCAGTCTGCAGATCCTGAATATCAATGGCATCCCTTTAGCAGGAATTCTGAAGAAGTCAGTTTGTGAACTGTGCTGAAGGATGCCAATGACCAACACCGGTTTCACAACAAGCAATGCCTGTCCCTTCCTCATTCCAAGTTCCAGACAGCTACATCGAGTACTGCTGTTATTTGAGGCTTTTAGGTAGAATTGTAAAAAAATGTTATAAATTATAGAATTTTCTTTATCAAAATATTCTTCAGGAATACAAATCTTCTTCAGAGCCTTCTTGGAAGTTCTCCATGCATACAGAAGGCTTCTGGAAGGCCTTCAGAATTGAAGAATTATAGAACTGGGCTCATTTTCCACAAATGCCTTTTATTTCACCAGCTGAGGCTGCTGTCTTGTCTCTTTTATTATCTGCAAAAGAAGGCATAGTAGCCATCCTAGTTAGCGCACAGCTGGGTCACAGGCAAAGATCAGCATGGCTGACAAGTCCTGCAACATATGGGAAGCTTGTTAGGCACAAAGAGGCAGTGTACTGTGAACGAGTCTGGGGTCTTGGCAAGAGCATAGCGTGCAGTGGATATGTTCTATAAAATTGATTTTCCAATAGACTTGGCATTTTAGAGAGGAAAGGAAAAAGAGACAGTAGGAATGTGAAACCATTGGATCACATGCATTCTTACATATGGAAAGGGATTGTGCTTATCTCAGGTTAGCAACAGGACACACAATTCCAGGGTTGATATCAAAAGCATTTTTGTTTATTTATTTAGCCACTTGCAAAAGATGCTGGGTTGTCAGCTCCAGAGGCTAAAGTCCTTTATTTATTTACTGAAAGGTGCTGCATGGACAAATGCAGCATGAGTTTCTCTGTATCACTTTGCCAGTGTGGCTTGGCCCTGATCTAGTTTCCATACTCATTCAGTACTTGCTAAAATAGTTACCTAGGGAGTAAACGCTGTCAACCACGGTCGTGGTTTCTGAGATATGGAGTCCAGCCCAGTCAGAAGTTTACCAAGATAACCTCATTGCATCACATGCCAAAGAGCCACAAACAGCTGTGGTACTGAAGGACTATGACATTTCAATAAGGTATTGAAAATGCAAGCTAATCATCGTCATGTTAGAATACATCCAACTATGAAATTTAGAAATTAAAGACTTCCTAACATATTTTTATAGTGCCATACATCTAGATTCAATGGACAGATGAAATAGCTGGGACACTGAGCTTCATCAAGGCATATTTTTTTCAGTGGTAACTTCTGGTGGGATGAAAGGACAGTATGGACCCTGAAGATATACGGAGAATGCATATGAATTCATTCCATTCCTAGGTGTGTGTGCATGTGTCGTAAGTGTATAATTTGCTAAGAGTCAAAATAAGGTCAGTGCAGATGAATTAAGTATATGCAAAAAGGGCAGGAAGGAAATTCATGTCAAATCAAGCTAAAAATAGGTGGATGAGAAGAATGGCATAAGAAATGCAAACAGAAAAACTGCAGTACCTGAGAAGGAAAGCAGCCTTCCACATGAAGTTAAAATATTTTCTGAACTCAATTGAAAATAATTTAAATATATGTGTCATCGAAGATTGAAGGAAGTGGTTTCTCTATTAATATATTTCAGGTTTGGAGGTTCACAATTTCTCTGTAGCCATAAAATTCAGATTCCCTCTCTCTCTCCTTCCTTCCTTCCTTCCTTCCTTCCTTCCTTCCTTCCCCTCTTTCTTTCTCTCCTTCCTTCCTTCTTTCTGTTCCTTCCTTCCTTCCTTCCTTCCTTCCTTCCTTCCTTCCTTCCTTCCTTCCTTCCTTCCTTCCTTCCTTCCTCTTTCTCTCTTTCTTGATCTCTTGCTCTTTCTTGCTCTCTTGCTTTCTCGCTTTCTTTTTCTCTTTTTCTTTCTCCTCTCATTCTTTTTCTTTCTTTCTCTTTCTCCATTTTGCTTTCTTTCTTTCTTTCTTTCTTTCTTTCTTTCTTTCTTTCTTTCTTTCTTTCTTTCTTTCTTTCTTTCTTTCTTTCTTTCTTTCTTTCTTTCTTTCTCTTTCTTTCTCTCTTTCTTTATTTCTTTTTTTCTCTCTGTCTTTCTCTCTTTCTTCCTTTCTTCTTTTCTCCTTCCCTTTCCCTCTGTCTCTTTCCTTCCATTTGTGGCATCTCAGATGCACAAGGAAGGAAAAGATTCTAGCAACTGCATTTGAAAAGCTCCTACCCTGTATCACAAGGCTTGCCATGTAGTCATTAGCAAGCAATTGCAATGCCAATTGCATTTGGCAATGCTGTTGACTGAACTTATTTCAATTGTCATTTTATTTGTAGAGATAGAGACCTTATATTTATGCCTACAAAACTGTCAACAATTCAACTTATTTTGAGATAGGGCAGTAACCCACCCTATTTTGCTATTCACTGTACAAATACAGCTTGTGAACCAGTCTACCCCTGCAGAGTTTACAGTCTAGAGAGAGCAGCAGATTCCTCCGCAGGTGGAAGAGAGAAGCGGCACATACAGAGTGATCCTTCTGCTCATTCAATGTTATCTATTTTAAGTTTAAAAAACTGTCTTCTGGAGAAGGCTGTTTCTTTCCTTCACCTGTTGCAGATGGAAAAGATGCCAAACTTCATAGACATCTAACTTTTAGGCCTCAGAATAAGGAGATAATGATGTTATCCTGTGTAATTTGTTCAACAGCACAGGTTATCTGGGTCAGCGTTGAGGAATGTTTGTGTTGCAACGAGTCTCAGGCATGGCTGTGTCAGACGGCAGTCACTGCTGGCATTGACATTGCTGGGAAGGACACATTACAGAGCAGTTTGAAAAATGTCTATTTCTCTTAGCCAACAGAAATCTGCAAATTTACAGTGACAATTCAAATACCAGAAGTTCTCATTTCCAACAAATATTTCCATTTTGCAGCATTCAACTTCCTCTCAAATTTGACCTTTCCCTCAGAAAGCATACAGTGCAAAAATGCAAAAATAAAGGAACCAAGTGCTCACTTAGAAACACAATTTTCCATTAGAAACAGTTTTAATGAAATATATTCCTTCAGCCTTAGTTGCTTTTGACAGTCAGTAAGTGATTCAGGTGCCTAAATATAGGATTCAGGGTCTACCTTGGAAACACTGCATGGAGCTGGGGATGTGACAGCCACGTGCAAGACCCTTACCTTCCTGAGGCTGTGGCGGGGGCTGGGGAGGGACGCTCTAGGGCATGTAGAATAGCATTGCACGCCCTCAGTTAGGCAGTTGTTCTCCAAATCTCTACAGAACTACCTAATTTCATACCATAAAACAACCCGTCTGATATTGATGGGCTATAAGAGTCTGACAAAGGAGACAGTGGCATAGTGCTGTCAAGTATCACCCTATATTCCCCACACTCTTTTGGCCCCTCCTGGTTATTTTACACCAGAGCAGCCAGAAATCCCTGCGCTGGCGGCTTGGTGCCGTGAGCTCCAGCAAGTGCTGAGCGCCGGGGAGGTGGATCACACGCCTGCAATGCCAAGTCCTAGAGCAAGAGGCAGGTTGCAATCCAGACACCTGCAGCAAGAACCGGTGCTCTCCTGGGAACCCTCCGAGCACATGACACGTAGCCTCAGCAAGCTTGGCAAGAAAAAAGTGAAGTCTGGTGTTTGGCAACCGGATTGGGCAAGGAACACAGGGATAAATGGAGTGATAGCTAGCAACCAACTCCACGTAACTCTCCCTGAAGCTATGAAAAGACAAGAAGGATTAATAATTGTCTGAGTCAGCACTATGACTCTTTTTGAGTTGCAGAAGCACAGAGACAACACTGGAGAGCCGTATGTTGGAGAAGGAAAGAAGACAGAGGAACATAATATAAAATAATATAAATGGAATTTGTGTTGTAGAGTTTTCCAGCCTAAAAGATTGAAACCCTTTTCCTCCTTCCTTATTATCTTAATGCTTTGGCTATAATCTTTGTGAAAATATAAAGAATTGCCTCTTTTTTCTATAGTGACCCACGAGTTAGTGTCAGCAGAGAGCTATTAGGCTGTTGTGGATTTCTGGGCTACTGCTTCAACTTGTCCTTTTCTGACGAAAGCAGGGGTTTAGCCGTGTTGTGTAAGATTTGATGTTACAACCAGAACATGGGTATGAACTGTCTGAACTTAAATTTTAATGTGACAGTAAATGGATCTGTTACCAGAATTAGTTATCTTCTCTTCTACATATTTTTTAAGGCTTAATGAGGAAGGTTTAAGAAGGTTTAATGAGGAAGATTTTTTAAATTCTATCTGTTTTAGTAGAATTATTACACACAAGTTGAACCAAAGTACATAGGACTTTACATGTACTGAAAAATATGTACCCAGCTGCATTGCTGACATGGATCACTGAACTACGACCAGCCTAAACTGGCTCCTGGATTTTGTCTTATCCCTCTATTCCTAGGCTACACATTTTGGACCTCAATTTCTGCTGGCATTGTAAATTTACCCCAGTGAGGAATTTGGCCTTCACGTTGCAGAGAGACAAATAAAATCTCAGTATTGTGTTTGTGTTTGGATTGTTCCTAGTGGTTTTTGTAGGGTTTTTTTTCCTTCTTTCTTTTTGCTCCAGTGATTCATTTATGAAAAAGATGATGAGATTCAGGCTTCTGATGGTATTTCCATTACCCAGGAATTGAAGTACTCTGAGCAGGCTAGGACTTGCATAAAGATAAACACACGTACCCAAAGTGAACGCAAATACTTTAAATACAGAAAAATATTACAACTTGTGCCCCTTGCTACTTACCCAGCAGACCTTCAGCTGTGGATTTATGGCTGTTGTCACAAGACTTTCTTCTCTGGCTTTTCTCAGAAGAAAGCTTTTTCAAGAACTAAATTAATTAAATTCATAGAGAGTGTTAAAGTAAAAATATTGTCCATACAGATACACACATATATACATGCATATACTTATAATATGCATATACGCTGTATATACATATAATTAGTTCTTACAGAGATTTGGTCTAAATCCAGCAGATTAGCTTATCTGATAATTAGTTTGTTTTGAGTTTGGATCTCCAGGGTAGATGCTGGACTCCAAATAACATAATTACTTTGTAAAGGGCACCAGCCTCTTAGCAGTTCACTGTCATTTTCTCAAATGTGCTTCCTAAGAGGTGTATGAAGATCTTCCATTCCAAATAAATTCAAAGCCATGTGTCAGTTGCCAAATATATTATAAAAAATAAGGGAATTTCATGCACCAGTCTTTGTGAGAGTAATCTCCTTATACAATTTCTTGACACTTAGCTCAATATTTTCCAGCATTTGTGGTGCAGCAGAATAAAGATCATGTTTTATCCTAGTTGTGAAATTTTAGCTTTATGTTATTAGGGACTTTAGCAGTAGTTTGACGTGCTTGTAACCAGAACATGGGCCAAAATGAGTAATGTTTTGTCATCAGTGAATTTCTGCTGCTTCAGAAAAAGTGATCTTACCTTCATAACCAGCAATGATCTTACATCTTATATCTTCAGATGAAACTTGGTCTCTTGTGACTGTGCTAGAAAAGTGACACATTTTCTATTTGTTCTATAAGCAGAATTTCAGTTGCCCTGGCTTTCTCTTTTGCTGCATAATAAATAAGGAGTGTCGTTCAAGTTTTATTTTTCTTATTCATAAATAAGAAATCTCATTCTCGTTTAGTGCAGAGACGCTTCAGATGCTTTACTAAGATTTTATTGTCTGCCTCAGTAACAAATACACTGTCTATCCAGAAACACTGTGGCTTCCATTAGACCGTTCTATTCATTTGACTCAAGTGGACAATAAAACATGCTGAATGACAGCGTGTCACTGATGACTACAAAGCTTCAAAGAAAAACCATTCTGCCTCCTGCCTTTTCATCGGTTTTCCTATATCTGAGTGTAGCCTCCCATTGTATTTTAATGGAGGCATGGCCTTATTGATATATTTCTATTAATTTTTAGTGATTAGCCCAGTGTAAAGCATTGTCAGATAAAACTGATTACGTATCTTTTTCCAAAGGGGAAAGTAGGTACCAAGATGTCAAAGATTAGTAAGTACCCTGCTGTTGGGATATGTTGGTTAAATGTATTTTGGTAAATTATTCTGCAGTACTTAAAAAACATTGGAAATCTGGGTGAGATCCTTTAAACAAAAGTATATATTTGTTCATCTGCTCTGGGCATAAATGGAAGAGATGAGTGAGAATCAGTGCTAAAAATGGCTAATCTGTGACTCATATTAGGGGTGTGAATTGGTGGAATATCTGGTATGGTAACAAAAGACATTTCTTCCACTCGGGTTGGAGTTTACCATATTCCAGAAGCCTGGTACAAAGCCAGCACCACTTATGTTCCCATTTGGCTTACACAGTGCATAGGTCTCATGTGCTGCACAGGGATGAGGTGTCATTTACATGTACATTTACTTTTTTTTTTAGACTTCCTAATCAAGCGGAAGTGTAAGCGACTGTAATTCTTCTCTCTATTAACTAGACATGACACTTCAGCAACTTCTGCCTGACATACATCTGGTTTTCTGGAGTCCGTCAGAGATCTCTTATCCTGAGGGATCAACTAGACCTTCAGATGCCCTTCAGATACTAGATATCAATATGTGGTTTTCAAGGTAACCCAGGAAATATTTCTTTCTTTCTGAAATGCAGGTAGGGTTTTTTTTCTGTTTATTATGTGTTTCTTCTATGGGGAAGGAATATTCCAAAGTGTATTGGAAATACTCCCCCCCTTTCTGAATGCTTACATTTTGTTCCTTAATTAGAGAGTGACTAGAGGCTGTAACTTGGATGCACTGGCCTTCTTTCAAGAAATTGGTTTTTGAAAACTTGGCCACAAGCAATCAGCTAGGAGGGTTTACATGTGTGCTGATTTTTAAGATGGAAGACCTAACACACATTATTCCAGAAACAGAGTGCTTCAGCGAACATATCCCTCAGACTCTACGTGATGCCCTACCTTGTGTGCAGCTGTGCAGACCCCAGCCTTTACCTCGTGGAGATCTACAATCTATGGGACAGCAAGCTCTTTGGGAGGGGCAGCATCTTTTAATTACATGTGAGCACAAGACTTAGCATAATTGTGACATCTGGAAGCCACTGCAACATTTCCAGGACCAGACTGTGATTCTCTTGTAATAAGCCATTGCTTACCCAGATGACCCCTATGAAACTAGTACTTGCAATATGGACCATAATCAACAATAATGACAGAAATAATAATAACAATGCATTTCTGTGGCTGCCTCCCTTTTCTATTATATGGGAGACATTCAGGTACTACAAGATGGATACAATATAAAATATAGATGTATTTGGAAGTAGTGGTAATGGTGACACTTGCAGGGTAACTAAATGAACTATCTTGGAGAGTGATGATAGTGTATGCTCAGAATGTTACATCTCTCTACCTATTTACACTATTTACACCACCTCTTGGTTGAGTGGGGATTTATTCATGTTGCTCCATGTCCAACTAGATGTTAAATATGACGTCATGCAGTACTGCTCCATCTCTTGGTGAAGGTACAAGTGGAAAGACATACAGAACTTTCTTCTGTGACATTCCCATCTACAGATACGTATGAATTGATGACCTTTTGTAATACCCACAATTTTCTGTAGTTCTAATTTTTATTGTGCCTGCTGCCTGAAAGATGATAAGACTTATTCATAGAATTCACACTCCAGTGGTTTGATAAATATATAACAGTCTGAAAAGGAGTTTCTTGGTGCAGTGCATGTTATTCATCAGGTCTCAGTTTTCCTTGGTTTTGGTCGTAAGGTTTATTCTTTTTTTATTTTTTATTTTTTATTTGACATTTTTGGCTACCTTCTTCCTACCACTAGCCACAAGGAAATACAGCGCTTGGGGCAACTAAAACTAAATATGGCATGACAAAAAATATGTTTATATACCTTTATTATATTATCTCTTATTCTCTATCTGACAAATGAGGAGGTGAGAATATTGTAAAGTGATATTCTATAGCAGGCACAACGCTTATCAGTTATTTTCCTTTGACCTTCTGCCTTAGAAAATTAATTCACTTGAGCTGTTCATACACTAGAACATTAGGGAAAAAATAATGTTAGCACTAGTGAATATAATCTCTGCAGGAAAGCTGGGCAATTATTCAGTGGTCTAATCTTATCTCTTGTTTCATTTTTATATGGCAAGTCTACATTTAAAGTATTAGATATACTGTGCTTCTGCTCAGTACCATCAAACCACAGTAAATAAATGCCGCTAAGTGCCACCATGAGTGAAGGAGCTTATAATGAGAAGTGTGAGTAGACATGTGCACCATTCATCATTCTGTTCAGTCCGATATTGGGGCTCTTTTTATCAGCAGTATTCGTAGCGGTGTCATCACCTCTGGTATAAATCTTCTGTCAGTGTCTGTCGTCCGCGTGCCCTATTAAACTCATGCTCTCACATAATCACTGAATGACCTTTGGATGTCTTTCATTAACCTCTGACCTGAACTCTGCTGGCTTCTTGTTGGTAGGTAAATCTATAACATGACATTTGCTTATGACTCAACCTTTATCCTTGCTTAATAGTTGTGCTTTCAATTTTTTTTTGTTCTGGAGCAAAAAAGATAGTTACAATGTTGAAGCACAGCTTGGATTTCAAATGTTGGAACACAATATTCACCTAAGTGTCTCCTAATAGACTTTCTATTTTTCCAGTCCTGCTTACTGAATCTTATCAATTGTAAATTGATGCAGGACATTAGCCTCACAAATAATATTTTTGTTTCTGACAGAAGTTTATTTTCTCTCAGATATTTTCTTCATGCTGTGTTTCCCTAATCAGGGATTAGGGATTGATTAATTAAAATTCAGTTGTGCAGCTGTGCCACAGCTTAGCCTAAAATTTCTGGTGCTGCAGATGAGGGTAGCTATTACACAGCAATAGTAATAATAATAATAATAATAAAAATAATGTGATATTTTGTTCTCGTGAGGATCAAGTGGGCTAGAAAGTAGTTTTTTCAGTGCTCTATGTTGCCGATGTCTTACTGCAAAGCCTTGGTCAAGCTACTTGCTTTTTCTATGACTCATTTACCTCACTTGTAAAATGGGCTATGGTAAAAGTGTAGTCTGCAGAATAAAACATGAAAAATGGCTTCTATTTACCTCTTGTGTGCTTGGGAACCAGACTGATACTCTTATTAACCCTGCTCAGCTAAGTGCGTATACGGAGTTGGGAGCGTAGTGAATTACTTTTCTCCTCTTTCAGCCCTACCTCCCCCCTGTGAATGTGCCCCTAATTACAGTTAACTATAATTAGTACCAATTAACTAAAATTCTTAGCGGTTGTATTCCTGCAAACCCATTGATGAAAGGGACTCTCAGCAGTGAACAGGAAAATAAGTGGTTAGGATTTATGCAGGCATTGGAAGCGGGGGGGGTCATGGAAAATTGTGGGACTGGCTGGTGCTCCCTTGGTGAGGGGTTGCGGGAATGGGCTCAGTGTCTCGGCAGGGAAATGGGAGAGAGGAAATGGATACGGCCCCAGAGGAAACTGGGGAACACCAAATGCAGGTATTAACCGTGAAGGAGGTTGTGGTGGGGGAATGAGGTGGATAGGTTTGATGGGGGTCTGCCTGCAGGGTGCTTTGGTCCTGATTCAGTCCTTTGAGTGATCACAGAAAAGAGCACGGGGCTTCCTGTGGGAAAATTAATGTAAAAATCTGAGTGAATGTACATGGAATGGCTTTTGAATTTTCTGCTGAAGTGTGTAAGTCATCCTGAAGCAATGTTAAAATAAGAAAAGATTGGATGACATTATCTTCTCCCCAACTTTATATATACCTTTAATAAGGGTATTTTTGCAGACTTGTGTACTTACAATAATTTTAACTAACTTGTGTAATGGCAACAGTGTTTCCTGAACCACATAATGCACACACACTCATTTGATCCACATCTTGTTGATTTTGCTATCTAGAAAGTGAAAGCAAAATGCCAGTAGTTTGTTCCTGAGTGTTTTTCTCTCCATTTCTTTTTACTGTGTTCAGGAATGGCAAATAGTTTATACTTCTCTTTCCTGTGTCAGTATGAGGCTGCCTCCTCAGAGCTGGAGGGCCCACTCTTCTCAGCTTGCGACCAAGCACCATCAAAATGGGGAAAATTTCAGGGAACTGGGGATGGAGAGATAAGCAGTTTGTCTCTTCTTTAACTTACTGTGTTTTGATACAGCATTCCTCCCTGTTTTTGCCAATGTTCATCACATTTCTCCTTTCTCTTAATTTTCTTCTATGCTTGGGTAGGTGCCTTTTGATATCAAAGAAGGGCAAAGCCCCCTAGTTTTGTTATTTTGTGCTTCATAAAATACCTGGGACAAGTTACACGGATAGCAAAGGAAACTAACAAAGCATGGATGTCAACACATAGCCATCCCTGGTGTTGGCTGACTACCAGCATTCAACGCTGCTTCCTGCCCTCCAGCCAAAACAGTACCTCTGCTACCTCTCAGGAAAGAGAGGTTGTTCTAGGCATCAGCCATCTCCACTAGAAGGTGACAACACCACACATGCTTGGGACCAATGTCCTGTGAATGACTTGGACATCATCTGGAACAGCATCAGCTTCCTTGTGGTGTCTGAACTCTAGGTACAGGAGATATCGAGAGATGTGGCTGCAGCCCTTTGGCAAGGAGCAGAGATGACAGTGTTGGTGTCTGCTTCAGTCCTTAGAACCATCTTCTTCATTTTCAGGTCACCTTAGAGAAATGTTCATGTCATACAGATGTTGAACAACTGAGAACTCATTTCCTGACCCCAGGCTTGTTACATGGATGGTATTATCAAATGTAATACAACTTATGTGTAGGTAGTTTGATAACACTATGCCTTTTATTCAACATACATGTACTTTTTTTTCATCTTCTGTTAAATCAAAATGAGCAAGGATAATGACAGGGTAAGGAAAGAAAATTTCCATTCATGTGTGATAATCCATACGTCCGAGCTCATTTGTAAGCACCTTGCCCTTCCCAGTTTAACACAGAGCTGTTTTGGAGCTCACAGACAGCAGCACAGGGTAAACATTGAGCAGTGTGATGGGATTGGTGGTAAATGAAAACAAGAGCTGGTTAAATGTTAATTCCAAGAAGGAGTGTACACAAATGTCCTGATAAGAGGCTGTTGCCTGGGCACTGTCTACTTTCATTGGCAAAAAGGAAAAAAAACCTGGGCAACATACTGGGTTATACTAATCCCTCGGCCATTAAGGCCTATTAGTGCCCTCAGGGCACTGACACGAAGTCCTACAGTGACAGGGAGAGGGGGGAAGACAAGAGGGAACCGTGGAAAATGTGATGGAAAGGTCATTTCCCCCAGAAGTGCCTAGTGCCAGTCTTTGCTTGGGCCCCAGCATCCCTGGTGGTGCCGGTGATGTGAGCTGGTACCTGGGCGCACATTTGTCATGATACTAGACAGGGATCTGTTATGTCAGGTTTCACTGGAAATTAATTCCGTAATTACAAATAATGGTAACAATAACGATAATAACAACAAGATGCTAGAGTGCTCCGGAGCTCTAGCTATGGATCAGAACAATATTGTGCTAAGCACAAGAAAGAGCTTTCCGTCACCACTGCAGAGTGAGACAAATAAAGTCACAAAAGCATGGCAATAGAATGGGAAAGTAAAGGATTGTATCTCTCTACTTTTTATTTGGATTTACAGATACATTTGGAAAAGGTTGTCAGGGCAGAATTTGGCAAAGTGCAGTTGAGAATCTCTGGAAAAAAGTGGATTTTGTGGAGAAACGTATAGAGCAAGGACCTTGTCACTTAGATGGCTCAGTCCCACAGACCTGAGTGGGCTTTTGATCTGGCCATGGCAAGGCAGGAGATTTTCGACTGATGACGACAACTGAGAGGACTTGGGATGACAGCAGCAAAGAAACACAAATGGGTGGTTAATTATGTGACCCACAGGGAGCACTGGAAGACATTAATGGGTATAAAGAGGCCATATTTCCATAAATGACCATTAGTCTTCTGCAAATGTTCCTTGAAATGTAAAGGAATGATTTCGTCTCTCCAATTAATCATCCTAGAAATCCTCCTTCGTGTAATCGTGAAAACACGGGAGAGAACTTAGTATCAGCAAATGTTGCCAGATGTACAAAATGGCAGAGTAATGTGTTGTATAAAATGATTTTGGGTGGCAGAAACTGGATAGGAAGCCAAGAATACTGCACCAACATTTGAGCTTTTCTGTGAGAGGCGTTGCCAGCCTCAGGAGGGAGCACTGGATAATTTATAGGTTAACATTTTCTTTTTATGTGAATAGCATTTTTTCTCATTTATAGTTAATTAGGTTAAGCATGCATGGGGAGCGAGGGAGGAAAGACTTTCAGAGAGAATCTAAACGATTAGTAATTTGAATGAAGTAAAAGAATCTGCTAAAAGATGTAGCTCTGGAATTAAATCTGTTGCTATAACAAGTGTAGGTATCAGATAGGAATTTTAAAGGTTCTTACATTAATTATAGCAGCAGCATAAAAAGAGGTAGAGCATATTTACAGATTTGGCACGTGGATTCTTTTCTCAAGTAGCTGCTGCTTCATTTTACTGGAGGAGGAGAAGCTATTTGTCCCACCATTTCACAGGTTCGTATCTTTTGCACGCATTTCTTGTCTTGGGGGTTTTGGCTTACATACAGGATCAGTTAAGGTGAACTACGAAGTAAAATGAACATTGATTTAACCACTGAGTTTCTTCAAATCTTTTTTCCTGTACAGAATCATAGAATCGTTTAGGTTGGGAGAGACCTTTAAGATCATCAAGTCCAACCGTCAACCTAACACTGCCAAAACCACCACTAAACCATGTCTTCTCCGTTCTACATCTACACATCTTTGAAATACCTCCAGGGATGGGGTCTCAACCACTTCCCTGGGCAGCCTATTCCAATGTTTGACAACACTTTCAGTGACGAAATTTTTCCTAATACCCAATCTAAACCTCCCCTAGTGCAACTTGAGGCCATTTCCTCTTGTCCTATCACTTGTTACTTGGGAGAAGAGACCGACCCCCACCTCTCCACAGCCTCCTCTCAGGTAGCTGTAGAGAGCGATAAGGTCTCCCCTCAGCCTCCTTTTCTCCAGGCTAAACAACCCCAGTTCCCTCAGCTGCTCCTCATAAGCCTTGTTCTCCAGACCCCTCACCAGCTTCATTGCCCTTCTCTGGACACGCTCCAGCACCTCAGTGTCTTTCTTGTAGTGAGGGGCCCCAAAACTGAACCCAGTACTCGAGGTGCGGCCTCACCAGTGCTGAGTACAGGGGGACAATCCTCTTGACACTTCCTGGTAGGCTGAACGTCTTCTTGGCAGATTCTGTGTGTCCATCTATATGGAGGGAATAGAACAGTTTCACTAAGACCCATCTGAACATGCTGCACCATATTTAGACTGGGGCAAACCTCTAATGCAGACAGTCAGAATGGTTCAAGGCATTAAAATCACCTGGGCGGCAGTTAGATTACTGGTATACAGACTTGTGTGTTGATGGGGGGGATCTCACAGTGTGCTGTCATCTCCCATCGCCCAACACGAGGGCTGTACATCTCTCCTTTGCAGCACTGCGCCGTGGGCTCTCCCCCATCCCGGTGCCCCGTCTGCCAGACACAACTGCTGGTTTCCCCCATACGACCAGTTCTTTGCTCCCTGCCTCTGCTGGGTGATCCAGCACACGGCTGTCATGGCCAGAGGTATCACGTTCCAGCATATCTGTGATGAACAAGACAGAATTTTACAAGGAGGACATTTACGAAAAATTGGTTAAAACACATTTCCAGCTGGAATGCCTTCCACTGTGTAATTCTTGAAAATGCTCAGAACAGTTTTTACTAATTTTCAATTTCTTTTGCAGATTACCCTTCAGTGTTGGGTGGAGTTTTTAAATACAAGCATATTAAGTCCAAATTTAAGCACTTTTATCCAAGGGGTCTGATGTACAAGTTCTCCCAGCTGAAGAGCATGCAGAACTTCCTAAAATCAGGCAGGACTTTGAGTTAGATCCTAAATATAGATTTAACAGTTTATCCCCTGACACCCAAATAATTCAAGAAGTGAATGATTTATGATTTCAAGAAATGAATGATTATTTATACTGGAAAACACTGCCGGTTTTATTGCACATGAGCAGTTCCACATGGAGAGTTACTCGAAGTACTTTAATGTTTGTGCTGTGCCCATAAAAGCCAGGTTTTTTTTCTAGACAGGGATCTTTAAAATAGCCCGAAGGAGTGGAGTCTGGAGCCCCAGTGAAAGTCAGGGACAGATAAGCGCCTAATTCCCTTATGACTTTTAGGAAATCCCAGTGTTTACTGGCTTACCCCCAGCTGTAAGTTAAGCCCAAATGCTGCACCAGTTGTTCCAGGGCGTTATAGTCTGCAGTCCTCTCTATTAGGTGGCTCAAACAAAGACGCATCCCGGATCGTTCGGATTTACTCTGGCTGCATGCTTTTGTGTTTTTAAAAAGAATAAAATAGAGTATGCACAGATTGTGTGTGGCTGCTTCGTGTGTGGGATGTGGTCAAGGGATGCCCGACTCCGGCCAGAAGTAGAGCGAAGCTTAGTGGAGCACAAAGCCCAGAGCAGGGGATCCAGGTCTGGAGCCAGCCAGGAACGAATGAGCGCAGCCCTGAGCTGCACTGACCTGCACTACGCTGCGCTGACACAACAACATTTCAGAAGCAATTTTGGGTTCCTCTGACATGACGTGTGGGGTGTAATGAATTTAAATGCCTTGCCTTAGGTCATGCGGGAAAGCAGTAGCAGATGCAGTAGGAGAACAGAGGAGCCTGACTCAGAGCCCCGTCACCTTCTGAACCACAGGCTTTCTGTCAGAAGCCAAAGGGAATGCTTTCACCCATGCAAGCAGAAACGTCAGAGAAAACAACCGTTTGTCCAAGCTCATAGGGAGTTTGGATGAATAGGTTTTGGTCGAGCAGCCAGAGCTGAGGATCAGAGCCCAGAAATTTGAGTCTGGTTCCTGGCTAACTGCATCTGTGTCTCGTGGCGACTCCTGCAAGTCCTTCAGTTCTCCACACCAGCCTGCAAAGCCAGGGCAGAAATGACTTATGGAGTGATTGTGAGAATTAGCTAACACGAGGCAAAAGCTCTGCCACAGAGCTGCTCTGCCCTCAGTGGAAGAGGCTGCGATGTGTGCTCTCTCCAGGGGTTATAGACTGCTCTTGCAGGGTAGGATTTAATTGCAAAAGGGCTCATCTGTTGCTGCTGTGATCTTTGGGAGGTATTTTGATCCACCCTCTAGCCTGGGTACTTGACCCAGCAGCTCTGTTGAGCAAAGATATACTGAAGCTGTGTCTGGTGCAGCAGGAGGTGAGTTTAGACATTTTGGGCATCATCCAGCTCCCACAGAGCCACTCAGAGAAGGAGCTATGTAGAGCTGTGCTGAAACAGCAAAGGAGACCATTGCTGCCTGCAGAGCAGCACCGAATCTGGAAGGGCAGCATGAGCTCTGCCATACATAAGTGCTGCGACTCTAAAGCATGTCCACAGCTCTCCATGAAGTCATTCCAGCACAACTGTAAAGCTAACAGGGCTGGTCCCTCCTCCTACCTGTTGGTTCCCACACATGGCAGGAAGGGCCACAGCAGAAGAATCCAGATGGATTTAGGGACATGGTTTAGTGGTGGTTTTGGCAGTGTTAGGTTGATGGTTGGATTCAATGATCTGAAAGGCCCCTTCCAACCTAGATGATTCTGTGATTCTGTGATTGGGATCCACAAGACTATTAATTTGCTAACATCCCTTCTGCTTAGAGAGTCGGGCCAGTTCACAGGGGGACAGCTTTGGGGTTAGGCAGGTGGACTGTGTGCAGCTGCTGCTTTATTTCTCCCAGCAGCATCAAATGTCTTCTGTCTTGGTCTGAGAGAAGACAGGAGGTAGGCACAGTATTTTGTCACTGGTAAAAACTGCAGTATCCAAGGTGAGGGATCAAGAAGGAATAAGAAGGTTTGATGTAGCATCTCTTTCTTTCAAGACCTAGACCCTGCCTTTGTCAGGTGAAACACTTCTCGTTGGACCAGTTGGTTTTCCCATCTTTGGGAAGGGACAGAACCTGGGCTGCGTCTCTTCTCCACTCCTATACCTGACTGTCAGGGCAGTGGGAGGTGCTGGGTGCAGTAACATACTGCCTGGAGAGCTGCATAGCTCTGCACATCTTCTGCTGTTTCCTCATGGTATCAATCCCAGAGCCTGTGCCAGTGGGTGTACCAAGCCTTGGCTCATAGTAACGTTCCCTTGAGAAATAATGATTTCACTGGAAGAAGTTGCCAGTATGTTAAAAATGTAAGAAGGACAGCATTTTTCATGCAAACACTTGCTGTCTATATGGATAATGAGTTATCTGCTGCTAGTTTCCTTCTTTTTAGGGTGGGAGGCAAAGAAGGAGAAGTGGACGTCGTGCTGAACGGACAGTTGTGAGAAGCCAGTACTATTCGATCATTTGCGAGCAGCTTGCAGACATCGGGAGTAAAGGTTCGTTACATCTCTAATTTTTTTTCTTCCTTTGGGCAGGTGGCCTAACAGCCCAACAGCTGATCCTACTTTTTAAATTTAATTTTAATTGAACGCACTGCTAGAGATGCCTTAAATTGACTCTTTTTGTTTGAATTTCCTAAGGGAGTTTGCCCCAAGACCTCTATCGTAGTGATAACTTATTCTGGCCAATGGAGCCAGTGTGTATTTATTGTATACCTCTCTGTCCCTTCTCTGGCTTCTGCTACCATGAACACTGCAGTTGCTGATGACTAGAAAATTACTCAAGCGTGAACAGTTTCACTGTCTGTCACTTTCCTCATTAGGCTACTGAGAAAATGTATCTACGACTCTGTCACACACAGCCCTCATTAGGCTAGCAGCACATTGAGATCATTGCCTTTTTTAAAGATGGCTGCAGGAAAATGGCTGGGTAGTTTGATGCTCCTTAGTAATAAGTGGAAGTAGCAAAACTAGGGCTCAGTGCACTCTCCTCTGAAATAATTGCATTGTTTGCAGAGCCTGATCAATGGAATGAAGTGTTACTGCTGGGGAAGTCAGATGGCAGTGCAGAATCCCACTTCTTACTCTGAGCGGAGGGGGCAGAAGGTGCCCGAGGTAAGACTAATTCATTGTGCAAAAGAGATTTAGGGCAGGAACACTATCCGTTTTTGGCATCTGCTTCTCCTTGTGCCTGTTAAACTGGAGGAACTCTGTCAAAGGCTGTGTATTTTCTTTTGTGTGTCAATAAAAGCAAATTCAGGTCTATCAGCTATAGCTGTAACTGGTAGCAATGGGGGCTACCAGTGTGTTCCTAATTCCTACCTCGAGCAGTTAGCCAAAGTAGCACTAATCAATATAGACCCATTTTAGCCATTCCCAGAAGGCTGGATTTAGATACTATCACTGCCAAATGTCCATGCTGAGTTTCTGCTAGAAAAGATGTGCTAAATGACTGCATGCCTTGTCTCTAACTAGCGCTACTTTCTTTTTAGTTCACTACTTCTTTTCCTAAGCAGACTGCCACTGCCTTCCACATTGGCATTTCCTCTGAAATTGGTCCAGTAACTCCTATATTCTCTAGAAAGACAGGTAGCTATTTTCATGCCTGTATTTCTTTATTTGAAGAAAGAATAAAATAAATAAATAAAAAAGACCAATACTAGCTACTGTTGAGCTGCAACATACTCCAACCACCAGAGCTGCTACATAACCCTCCTTGTGGTAGGGCCACAGTGTTGAATGGGACCATTGTATTGACAGGAACTGCTACTTGCTTTGCTGGAAAGGGTGCTTCTGAAAATTGCTGTACAGTCTAGTCTGCTGTGGCTGTTACACGCTTGCTTTGGTGCAGTCCACCAGTTTGGTGCAGACATAGTCTAGCTCCCCTACTTACTAGATGTTGTTGGCATTGGTAGGTGAAGGTTTGCTTGTCCTACCACATATAAAATTGCTCAGAAAAGTCATTTTACATGAGGAACTTCTTTGATGCTTTCATTAGAATGTATTTCTACTGATGTTTGCTTCTGTATAGTGATCCCAAGAACGTGAAAGGCAGTTTACACAAAAACTTTTGCAACCACTGAATCTTGATAGAAATGTGTAGGGCAATGTCTGGTTGCCACATCAGACCTGTGGTGCTGATGATCCATCTCTGTTCTGCCACGTAAATGTTCATTCATTAGCACTGGCGTAGAGGATTAGTGATGTACTATAGTTGATTAGGTTCATAGTAGATATGTATCCCCTAAGGATAAGATGATGAAAAAACCTTATGGCCTTTTTGCTTATTTAAAGTTGATATCCAACTCCGAGTTAAATTGGATATCAAGTACTTGACTTGCTCTGCATATATTCTCTTTAATTCCATATACATATGATTCTTCTCATTATCTGCATTTACAAATTCAAAGGCAATTAGCCCTGAAATAGCTAGAAATGTAGAGAAAGAAATGTTTGAATTTTTATTTCCCGTAAAGTTAATATTTTCTTTTTCATTTAAGTGGGACTTTAATTTCTTTTGAAGAACAGAAGACAAATGTTAAAAAGAAAAAGCCCCTCATGGGACTGGAGGCTGAAAAGGACCGTTATCATGAAATAGAATATTTAATTCCTAGGCTGGTGTTTCAAGTATTTTTTGAGAGGCTGAGTCTATACTGCCAGGTCGAAAGCAGCCCCTGATCTGTCATCCACATGTTGAGACTGCCAGCGCTGGGATGGCTGGGCTCTGGTATTTCAGTTTTTCTTTTTCTTAGGGCAGCTGAAGCTCCGGGTGTGTGCGATGCTGAGTATTTCTAGAGGGTAGCCTGGTTTGTCTACTTGATGCCAGCCTGCAATGTCACTACAAAGCACTGACATCCTGCAGCACACCACCTGTTGTGTCCAGCCTGGCTCTGTGGTGGGCTGGCATGCAGCTGGCTCTATAGTCAGTAGTAAGAGCTCAAATTTTCATCCAAGCCAAGCTTTGGAGCTACATATACAGGAGCACCTGTGTCCAGCCAGGTGCTGAGTGGATGTCAAGAAACACGTGAGCTCCAGAAAAGGCTCAAACTCACCTTTAAAACATAATCCTGGTGTCGCCTGTGTGAAATAAGCCATTCCAATTCCAAAGGAATAGGTGTCCTCATACTAAGAATTAGCAGACTGAGAAGGGTCGGCTCTCTTAAAATCCAGATGGGAGCCAATGTCTTGGATTTTGTTCCTTTATGTCAGAATCGCACCACTTTGGTCAACGGGAAAGCTTGAGTTGTGATGGCAGTGCCTGGTTAGGAGGGTTGCTCTGGGAACCTCTCTTGGCCATCGGTGTATTCACTGAAGACCAGATTGTACACCCCTATGCCCAAAACCGAGCAGTATTTCACATGGCTGGACCCGGCTTCCCAGTGTGAATAACAGGTTCACACTCTGTATTAACTTTATAATTGCCTTCAGTTTTATATTAGCAATTAGGTTTCCTTTCCACACATAACTTGGCTTAGACACACCAACTTTTCAGGAAAATAAGTCATTTACAGCAATATTACTTAATCCATCCAGCTTGCTGGTTGTGCCTTATTAATGCCTAGGTACAAGACTAGTTTTTTTACTTCAGTCTGACAGGGATTCTTGGAGTGTCAGTGAGCAATTAGTATAAAAAAAGCTGTCCTGGGGAGACAGAATTAATACCAAAAAGATCCAAGCCCAAACCTGTATATATTCAACATGTCTGGAATTTAGCATATTTTTTAATTCATTAAAGGATACATTATTAATAACAGTCTTCCCCAAAATATGTATCACCTATTAAAAAAAAAAGACTAATAGCTTTTTCTTAGAGGTGTCACAAGTTAATTTTAATAATTGTCATTTAAAGTAAAAGTGTAATGTCATATTCCAAGAGATCAAAGTGTCCTGTTTAACAGGTGATGCTTCAAGACTTGTTGGGTTTTGTTTCTTGTTTGGGCTGTGGGTTTTCTTGTAGAACAATATTTTCATAAAGAGGTACCATTTCCCGAAGCATAATTATCACAGGACTTTCCATTTGAACTTTCAAAGGACTGTTGGTGGCATCACTTTCTTTTTCTTTTTATTAGAGCTGGTGGGAGCTAAAACTAGGTTATTGGTTTTGTAATATGCGTAAACCTTCTGCAGTAGGAAAAATAAATATGTAATAGCAATGCATGAAGACATTATATGTAACGTGGCCCAAACTAGTATCTCACTAATGTGTATATAACCTGCTTTATAGAACCATATCTTAACCAGGCTAAGGGCTTAATTATTATTGATTAGTTCTGCCCACTGTTCCAATATCAGTCATTATTGAAATAATCTCCGTGTCCCTCATTAAACATGCATCTGTTTCCATGGGAATGCGTTTTTAAATAAGAAGTGCTATTTGAATATTATTGGTTGCACTGGTTGTTCAGGCACTTGGTACTGTGGTCGCCCAATCTGTCATAGTTAATCAACTCTCATCTCTTAACACTGGCTGCAGTTATCAATGAGTTGAGGATTAATATTCTGGGCGAAGCAGATGATAAATCATTTGTATATAATTAGTGTACAGCAAGGTTACAGCTGACATGAATTTTTATCTTAATTATGAGAGAAATTTGTTCCATTAATTTAATTTAGTTTGCATGAGTGGCTAGACACCTAACAAAGTTAATCTTACACCTGTCATTACAACATTAAGGAGAGTCTCATTTTCAAGCTGTAGACACAGATACTCCAGCATATAAGGATAATGTTGCTCATTCTGATGTGAAAATAGATGATCGTAGACAGAAGATATAGAGCCTACTCTTTTTAAAGTCTTCCCAAAGGATTTATGTGTGAATATTACAGAGATTCAAATCCGGTTGCCACTGTACTGAGTAGACTAATTTTCCTTCAATCTTCCTTCTGTACTTCCTCATGAAGGAAGCATGCAGTACTTACAAACAAAGGGAAAGATTTTTCCCTTATTTTTATAGATATGTATTTTAATTACTTTAACTATATACATAGAGTTAACATGTGTCAATGTCACAGCGCTTGTATGACATGATATCTGCATTAATGGCAATGGGTGAGGAAATATGCGCTGCCTGCAATCCAGCCTTCATATTTATGTGAAAAAGAATTATTCATAACTTCATCTACTACACAAATGGCAATTATGCAGGCATTTCTGAGGTTTCAGCACACTGAGTAAACCTAAATTCTGTGTTAATTATCCAGGCAATTATCAAGTCTGATAAATCATACATGATTGATAGATAAGGTGGGGCTGTTTGGGTAACAGGATATGGTGTTAGTTATTTTGCTGATAATTACCCAAGCACCTAGATGAAAGAAGACTATTTGTGGCATCCCTTATAAAAATGTTTATCTTTATAGATTTGTTGATTATAGTTATTTTATTCTGGTAGGATGACTTCGGAAAAAGAGAAGCCAATACTCGAGTCTTTTTAGAGCTAATGAGATGAGACTGACTACAGCGGAGACAGAAATATAACCAAAAATTGCATTCTGCACTAGCTCAAGTCCAAATGCATATTTGTAATACAAGACACCGTCTCCTTCACATTTGCAGCATAAAAATAACCCTCAAACAGAAACATTAATTGAACAGTAACTCAGATTAATGTTTTGTAATATTAGTTCACAATTATTACTCTCAGCTAGGGTCAAGAAGTATATAGTTGGATATTCACAAAGAAATGACTGATTTAAAAACAAAGAGCTCTAATGGAATTCAATAGTGCTTTTCAGTCATTCCAGTTGGCATCTCTATTACCTGAAATGATTCACAGTCCATTATGGGAGCTTCCATGCTAATAGAATGTCTATCTTCTGTAATACAGACACATCAGGGCACTAACTGAGAATCTGTCACAATGAATTTCATCTAGATTTCACTTCATCTCTTCATGGACTGTAAAATTTGCTCTTGTACAATGCCTAAATTTACTGTGGGTAATTGAGAGAGATCTATAGATGCAGCACACGGTAAAAAGCGGTTTTCCAAAGATCTATTGTAAATTGTGCAGATTTGGTTCAGCTGGGAAAAGATTATGCAGTGCTGGACACCAGTCTCTGCTAATTAAATGTTTTTGGTGGGCTCTGAAAATATTTTGAATGGATCACGGTGAATAGAAAAGCGAAAACAGCAGCCTGGTTAAAATGTCTCTCTTGCAGCTCGAAAGGCAATGAAGAAGCTTTTGAAATTTAAGAAACCCCGAAAAGAGGTAGGCAAGTGAGTGAAAGTAGGCTCCATTACCCCTTGTGAGACTTATGGATCATATCAAGTAGACCTATGATATTTTTTACCTGTCTTGTGTTTACATAGTGTAAAGTGGGGTATTACCCACTTAATCTGACTTCCTCTGGTTCTTTCAAAAATCCTTCTTAAATAGGGCAGGCAACTCCATTTTATTTTTGCGACTGAGATTATTCATCCTAACTGAAAACGTTGCTGTTAAGTTCTATGCATGGACTGTTGATAAAAAATTAAAATAACGTTTAATGCGTAGCTCATTTTTTTCCCCAGCTGAATACTTATTGCTCTGCTCATGAAATAGATATGCTGAGCATTTTCAACCATTTCTGTCATTGCTTTTTCTTTTTTTTTTTTTAATTTTACTTCTTTCCATTAAAAGCTAAACAAAATTATTGGTATCCTTACTGATCACACACTTTAATATTTGTTAGCCAATTACAATTGTGATACATTCTATAGCTTTTTTTTCCTAAGCCACAAACAGAATAATAGCATCACGCTCCACTGCAAGTGAAGTGATCTCAGCCTTTACATTAGGAGAAAATCAGAATGGTATGACTGCAGTTCATTACTGAAATAGGTAACTGATGAACTGAAAAGACAAAGGGCATTGTTAAATGAAATGTCATTATTAGAGCTGCTCATGTTTAACAAATGTACTGTAAGTTAATTCAGTGGTGTTTTCTCCAAAGTTCTCTGTAGGACGTTCACCATTCGTGCTTATGTTCTTTACCTGTTCAAGTTATTTTTATTTTCTTTGTGGAAACAATGCTAAGTCTTAAATAAACACCAGTTAAATTGTTGCAAAAAATGATACATCAACTGTTGTCCAAGGTTTACCTCCAGAGCTATTGTTTACCCAGTGATATCTGAAAGACAAACCTTTTTGAAGGTTTTTAAGTGTTTATTTATACTATGTTTGAATAAATGCCTTGTTTTCCTTGAAGGAAAATGGAAGGGAAATTCTGAGTTTCATGGGAAAAAGATTTAGTTTTGAGGCTCCAATTCAGCAATCTATGGCTGTGCAACAAAGCACTTTGGCACGTGTCTAATGTCAGGACCTGAAGCATCTGTTTTAATATGTTGCTGAATTGGGGCCTTAAAGCACAAGCAGAATCTTGGACCTCATATTTTAAGAGCTGTGTAAAAGTGGTGTTCTGATATTAAATAAAAAACATATCATACTTTCAGCATCTGTGGGAAACTGTTTGCATTGCCCCAGAGGTGATAAAAATAATTTATGGACCTCAGTATTTTTCACAACAAGGAAATGACCTCACCTTTGGCAATCTGAGGTAGTTAGTGAAGCTTTTCTGCTACATTTATGGATTTACTTGAGCTACACATTCTTTGACCTGTATTTTAGATTTATTGGCAGATACGTAAGTCACAGTAAATAACCTAAAAAGCAACTGATGCTCTGTGCATTTTGTGCATGGGCTGATTGACAGATTAAGAAGGGCTGCTTCTTCACAAGTGATTGAAACTTGTGCCCTTGCTTGTTATAAATATGTCTAGTGGGGTGTCATGCACATTTTTTAACCAGAAATTCTAATGTAACTGGAAGATTAAAAGCATATTCAGACTATAATACATGTAAATATGAGCTTGAAAAGAAAATACATAGTTAGGCATGCTACGATAAGGGCAATCAAACTCTTGAGAGCAGCCTGGAAGCCCTCTCTTCTTGGAGCAGTCCCACTGGCTTGATACCTCTCTTAGGAACAGGGCTGCAGAGTCAACGTCTGTGTTGCAGAGCATTGATGGTCCAAAAGAGGGGGACAAGAAAGGTTCCTCTCCTTCTGCTATCACAGTATTGATACTCAGAACAGCACTGTTAATATCTGAGGACTTGCTAATGTCTTGAACAGGTTTTGAACTGAAGACCTGGGCCTTGAGTGCCATATGCAAGGCACTCCTCAAGTGTTTTGTGTAATCATGCAGGATTGAGTAATTACCTTGGTATGTGATGGAAGGGGAGTTGTGCTGGCTTTCCTCAGATGGATCAAGCGCTGAGCAGTAAATAAGGGAAATAGATACTGTATTTGATGGTCTAGCATCTGATTGGAAATCATAAACCCTGCAAGCATGTTTTTTTCATGACACTGCCATGGAACTAAGACATTAGTAACATTAAGTAGGTATCTCTAAAATCTTTGCATCTCTTTTTCACTTTAGGCAAGGAACTTAAAAGTTGCAATCAAATATCTACACTGAGATCTCCATCATTTGCCTGCTGGAAAACAAACATCCCCCTTTCCCATCCTTCTACCAGAAGTGAGATTAATTTAAAGTGTAAGTCAGGACTGTAAAAGTTTACTCTCAGTCTCTTTGTTCTTGTGGCTTTAAACTGATATCTTATTAACCCTTTCATGCAGCTTTTTTGGCAGTAAAAAAAATTGGCATTATAAAAGTTTTGAAGCAACCCATGGTGATACATCTTCATTCTCTCAGATGTAGCACAAGATACGTAATAAAGAAGAAAAGTTTACTCACTTGAAACTGAGCTTCATCCTCATCTGTTCAGCTATGCCTAGGTTTTAAATATGGATGTAAGAAAGAAATGGTAACAGATTACTATCTGTTCTACTGTTTCTATGACCAAAGACATCACAAACAAAATAAACGTGACTTGGATTACAAACAGCTATGGATGAATTAATATTTTCTGGTACCTGAATGTGCCACGGGTGATCTGTGCACTGGAAATGAACCTTGCACTGTCGGAATATGCACAGAGCTCTATGAGCTCCCTGCAGCAACACCGTCCAGCAGGCAAAACACATTTTTCACGATTTATTTCCACCCATTTGTTTAACTTCACTGCCATCTGCTGGTAAGGAAGGGAACCTGTACCACAGGCCCGGGAAATATCTGTGATGTGCCCGGGTATTCATTGCCATAGCACTTCTAACTCTTCCACATTTTAATGTGCCGTAAAGGACAGGAGGAAAATATTTGCCTGTAAGGCTTGTGGCCCATGGGACACTATGCTACCGCTACCATTGCCAGGAGGTCTTCTAATAGACTAGAAGATGCTCTCTTCCTACTAAACAAAATGTTAAAATGGCCACTGATCGAATCAGAGGCAAGGCCGGCCCCTAGTACAGATTGCTGCTTGATGCCATCCTGTGCATGGTTATACTCTGCCCAAGGGCACGTTTTATCACATCAAGACTCCAGCAACACCAGCCTAAGTAATGCCATCGTTCCTTGTGCACGTTTACACTTCTGCATCTTCCTCCCACTTTTGCTCTAGTGAGAAAGCCTTCCTCATGTTCCTTTTCCCAGCACTATTGCCATTTGTTCCTTCAAACAGATTCTGGAAAATCCCATCTTTTCTACCTAGCTTAAAAGCACTGAGGAGAACAGCTTGAAAAGTAATCAGTAATTATAACATCTCTCATTCTGTGTAATGGAATCTCGTTCTCTGGAGATACTCAAAATCCACCTGGATGCGTTCTTGTCCAACCTGCTCTAGATGAACCTGCTTTGGCAAGGGGTTGGACTAGATGATCTCCAAAGCTCCCTTCCAACCCCTACCATTGTGTGATTCTGTGGTTCTGTGGAAGCACCAGCAGTTTATTAGGCAGAGAGGACCGGACCAGATGGATCATCAGCTCTTGTCATTCAATATGTCAGGTAGTTCCTTCCAGTCTAATTACTTGACGCTGGCATTTTCACTGCATTTAACAAATAGAAGTACACTCGGTATGGGTAATGGGTTGCATCCAGAACAAAAACCCCAAGGCTGTATATAAAGACTACGAATTCAAAAAATAGAGTTTGATTATGGAAAAGATGTTAAAAGTGGAAAATACTTTATCCCTACTGGGTGAAGCTAGAGGTAGGAAGTCTGTAAAAGCAAGGCATTTTCTATTACATCCTGTGTATGCTTATCCAGCTTTGACTCAATGACTTAATTCTTTGGTCTGATTCAATATAAAGCATCAGAAAACTTTAGTTTGAACTCAGTAGGTTTTGAATGAGACTGTCATTAAAACTACTACACAAGCTAAAGTGATATTTGAAGATTAACCTAAATATTGTTTTTAGATAGTTAAGCTGATGGCCCTGAAAGGTAAATTATGATATTACACAGTTATATACATTTATTACAAACAGTTTAGTTTTCCTCTGTGGTGTCAGGAATCGGCTCTTGTCAGAAGCAGGTTACTACTCTAGTATTAACTCTTTCCCCATGGCAACACCTACAGTCTTCTTGCTTTTCTGATTTTTTTTTTTAATTACCAAAAGGCTTGATAATCAATACAGCTGTAGAAAAAGCAAGATAGAGTCTATCTCCCCTTATGCTTTAGCAATAAAATTGCAGCTCAGTCCTGATCTCAGAATATCTGATGCTATCAAAGCTAACTTATGAACTATATGGCAGAAAGAATGTAGCTTGATCTTCAGATACTCTGTTAAGTGCAGACCTAGCAGTTAGAAAAAAAATCTTATTTTGCCTTAGAAATTGAGTGAATTTGATAAGGAATTCAGTGCAGAAGCATCAGAATGGAACACCAACACACCAGTTCCCAAGTAGAACAACATTCCTTGGGGCAACCGGATTTGTATGAAAAAGTATTATCCAGCATTGGATTACCTGTTGGCACTGGAGTGTGTTCTGGTGGACTGAATATATTAACAATCATACTCATGTCCAGATCACCTGAAAAACCTCTGTATCAGACATGGAACAACATGCTCTTATAAATGAAAGCGTTAAGTAAAACTTAAGAGGTTGGTCTAGAGCTGACCAAGGTCAAAGACCAGAGATGTGGGGTTTTTCTTTGTGTTCTGTTTCTCCATAAAGTGTTTAAAATGATTGTTCTGACATTAACCCTTTCACCATGCCTTTCTTCTTTTCTTTGGTTTCTCCTATATGAACATCCACTCTTTCACACAAGCACCCAGCGTACATGCAGGCAGGATTTCAGTATGCCAGAATCTCTTTAGAGCTGGCTTAACGTTTGAAATTCTGCCTCTGCTGGCAAGTTCATGGGAGGTCATTGGTACTTCTGACTTACCGCATGGCACGAGAGCCACTGCTTGCCATCTTACTTTGGAAACCCCGGTTCACTTTGTCTTACTGAAAGCAGACTTGGTTTTTCTCTCTCTTACAGATCAGCACAAACCTGTTTTCTCTGAGCAGCTGTGAAGCATGCTGCTTCACTTCATCTACAGTTCCAGAAATAAAGGCAGGCGAATCCTGATGTGATGTTCTGATACAGCATATGCAGCTCATTTCATCCTACTTTCTAAATCAAAAAATTGCAGGGTATTTTCCGCTATACAAAGGGAGAAGTATAGCAGAAGGACTGACTACAAGGCAGCCAGCTAGGGAAGCAGAGACTGACAGAAAAGAAAATGCATTGTCAGATTTTTCTTTAAATCTGAGTAGAAAGGGAGCCAGGAGAGAGTCTAGCCAGAAGAGATGAAGACAGAGAAGTGTCTAAGCTCAGTAGAACAATAGTCAAGGTAAAAGGTTAATTATTCTCTCTGTGGAAGTTACAGTCCCTGAATTAAAGGGGGCAACTGTATTTCCCCCTGGAAGCAGTTACTGGATTCGGTCATTTTTGCTCCACATGGACTGTGCTGAACTGACAATTTATAGCACTGCTCGGTGCTCACTGCTCAGCTTCCCACCAGCCCTAGGCTTCCCAGAGTGAAAGGAAGTAATTTCTGCTAAGTCCATCTGCAGGGAATGGACGGTTTTATACAATACCATTTTAGCCTACAAAAAGCCTGTATAAGAGAAGCAACATGTCTCTGCAGTCACAGGTCATCACAGCCAGGGGTACGGTGCTAAAGGAGTACCAGTAAGTTCTAAGAGCAGGGCCAAGAGATAGGAAGCTGGGAGAGGTTATATTCCCTACACAGAGGCAGATTTAGGAAGGAAGAGGTAGTTGCGCATCTGCTTCTTATACTAAGCAAAAGTAATACAGATCCCAAGAAAGAAGGCAGCAGCAATGGGAAGCAGAGCTCGCTGGAGCATTTAATGCTTGCTTTGTGAATAAGCTGTGATTTTAATAGCCATTCTGAACAAACTAGACTGGACAGCCTGCAGCATAGCCCAGGTGTTTGTGTATCTGTAGGAACTTTTTTCCTAATTTCAAAAGTCATGGAAGTTACACAGCATCCTTTTCCATCTTCGGTTTCTAGAAGGCATAGTCACTGATAAGAGGGCATGCTTTGGGGATATGCAGTATAACTCCAAGCATATTACTTCCAGCCTTTCAAACTCACAAGAATATGAACTACTGGAGACAGTGGAGAAATTGCTCAGAGAATTCTACAACAAAAAGACCTCATTAGCCTTGAACTATAAAAAAACCCAACACAGTCACTGGAGTCAGCCAAACTGCTGCTTTTGAGTTGACTGATAAGGAAAATGCTAACAATCTTGGAGGCAAATCTTTGTCCTAAGTGGCTCTGCATAAAGGATGTGAGGCTGTGTAATAAGGCATTGCCAATTCTCCCTATTTTTATTATGGGCCTTGCAATATTTGATGTTTGTTTAAAGCCCAGCTTCCGGAATCAAGAGATTAGGTGAAAGTCTCTGTTTTAATTAAGAAACAAACAAGAAAGATTTTCTTCATTTTGTGGTTGCTGGGAAAAAAATCTCCAAGGGCGCAAAAGCCAAAAAAGCAGATAGAAGAACTTTCATATTGATATATGATTTAGATATATTAAATCACCTGATTTAAGTTGATTACATTATTTATGGAGACTGAATTTTTAATGTTCATTGTTTAGTAACAGTGATGATGCTGAACCCAAGAGAAGGTTTCTTTTTTAAATGACCCATCCCTTAATTAGCAACAAAACAGCTTCAGAGAGCTCCAAGCTCAAGTCAGTTGATTCCTTTGTTATAGCACTTGTGAAGAAAAAAAAAAAAGCACGTAGCACTGATAGCTGATGTTACCTGTATGACCGCAACTAAGCAGGATATGCAGGATAAAGATAGAGCACGCATCCCTGGCTGTGTCCAAACTGAGTTGCCACATGACTGACATTAGATGCAAAAAATAATGGCAATAGCATCACTCTGCGGTACACAGGAAAGGAAGTAACCTTGTCTGGAACACGTAAATCTGCCAAAGAGGAATCTTCCCCTTCTGGCACATGACATTAGATCTTTAGCAAGACTGAATTGCAGATATCTGATTCTGAAAGCAAGAACCCCCACTGAAGTTACCTCATGGTTGTAAACAATATACACCTTTATGGCCATAATGGGCGTCTGGTCTTGCTGTGAAAAAGGACAGAAAGCTGTCTTGAGTGAATGTGGGCTACTTATTGTCTCTGCAAGAGACGGCTTCTTCCAAGCTGCAGAGAGAGCTGAATCTGATGAGCCTTTACTGCGAATGTAACACAACTAGGTGTCTTTTTAACAATGGCGCTAGAACCTGGGTCTTCTGGACTTGGGTCTCTGTTGCTTTCTATTTTTGAATTCTTGCCCTCTAAGAAGCCTTAGAAGTCTTGTATGAACGGGAAGTTAAGGCTTTTGGAGGTGTAACTTTTTTCTCCCTCATTCTTGTGAGCAACATTGGACCTGTTTTCTAATTTACTGTTCAGTATGAGTGATTTTTCTCCAACTCATCAACTACTGCAACCTCTTTCAGTATTCCTCTCTGCACAGAAGAGCAGACTTACCAGTTGGTTGTTTCTGCTACAGTGTGTTCAACATTGAAACAAACTTAACAGTTTTAGATGATGTCACAGGCTGAAGATTTATCATCCCACTGCTGTGAGATGGTGGGAGGAAGCAAGGCATACCACTTTTCCGTCAGGATAAGCGTCATACGCTATGTGCAGATTTATTCAGACATGCTGCACAGTTTTATGCTAGGTGACATTCTGATGATTATCTTTACATGTTGGAGATACACTTTATTATCTTATTAAAGAAAAGATTAAATCAATATTATGTGGATCACTTTCACATGATAAATTAAAAAATAACTTGGTAGTTATATGACCGTGTTTTTCATGAATTATATACTCAAGTCCCACGTAACAGTTAAGTTCCATAGTTCCCACATTCTTGACCTTTATCTAATTTTTGGCAAGGTTCCCTGTGGTTTAGGGGTTTTGCACGGCTTTAGAAGTGTGAGTTAGTCTGCACAAACCACAGCCTTAGAAAACTAGTTCTTTGCAGACTAAAAGTGTTTTCTAAGGTTATTATACTTACTACCTGCTTTTATTAATCCCTAACTATACTCACGTTAATTTGGCCTTGAACTTTAATGAAATGGGTGTGATCATCATTGTGAAAAAGAACCTGTTCAGAAAAATCATGTACTTTATTTGTTAGCTTATTCAGGTTCAATTTGTGCTGAAATTAGCTATGATTTGCAAATAATAGTCAGGTTAAGAACCATCCTTTTTCCTTACCTCTGAAGAGCTAGAATGGCAAAAGGTAACTCATTTTTCTTAATAATTGCTTCTGTGGAAAAAGAAAACCTTTGAAAAGACAGCTAAGCCAAATTTCTTGAACACTCCAAGAAAATACTTGGGTCACACACAGAAAAACCTTGAAATGTCCAGTGCAATAAAACTTGGAACTCCATTTCATGGTGCCCATAAAATCTGCTCCAAAGCCTCCTAAAAATGGCTCAGAACAATTCAGAAAATGTTTGATTCAAATTACAAGACCTTCTCAGTGATTTAAGGGACAGTAGAGACAGGGTCATTGTCAGCTCAGATTTGGTTTCAGCAAGTTCACTCTTTTTTTCTTATGCATAATTGAATAATGGATTAAAACATACTAAAACACATTGAGACAAGCTTTCCAAAATACAGGCTGTACACCACGAATGTATTTTCTAATGGCAGCAGGATATAGTGATGTGTCTGGTGTCACCAGATGGTGCTCTTACACCATTTGTCAAAGTGTTTGCCTTCATGTAAGCAAGATTTGATTCTTAAAAAGATATGTTGTATGCCAGAATCCACTGCTTAGAAGGAGTCGGAAGTTGGAGGGAATGGACTGAATGGTAGCAAAGTTCGCTTTTCATTTAGGCTTACGTCGCTGTCAGGCTAAAATGCCTAAAAAAACATTGCTCTGTGGGACTGTTTCAGAACGGATACATGTATAAATTAATCAAGTTAAACTTGACGTCTACCCAGACAGTATACAGCTAATTTCTTCTGCGGAGAAGCTGCATTGTAAAGCAGCTTGTAAATGGTCCTGGATATCTTAAAGGTGTGCTATTAGTGTCATAATAAGATATTAGTACAAGAAGAAGATGGAGGATTTATAAATGTTGACATTTTTCATCCAGATTTTTTCATCAAAAAAGGCTGTAGATTATTTTAAACTCAAGGAAGTGAAATAATTATTGATGCAATGCTTGTAATTCACAGAAAATGCAAAGTCCTATTTACTTGAATTAAATGGGAATCAGATAAGTGGGAATGTCTTTGTTCAGTACATCACATGCCTTTCCACTCACTCTTCAGCCTATTTTCCGTTTTGCTTAGCTCTGTTCAAGGTAACACTTCAAGTGCTCGTCTTGTATCTCTGCCTTTCTGTCTTTTCTCTCTCTACATCACTGCTATTTTCTCTTGCACCTCTTACTACTTCTCTGCCTTTTCAATTTGCTTTCACAAAAATTGTCACAGAAGAAGAAAAGCCAAAGAAACTCTTCCACCTTAGATCGAGTTTCTCTTGGGAGTGAGGTGTCCCTGTCAGAAGTCTGTTATTGTTTCAGATTATCTGGCTCCATCGGAGAACTTAACTGTTCATTCTTATAACTATTTTAACTGAAGGATGTGCCATACCATTATGACACATAGAAGGTAAATTCTAAATCCATATATTTTGCCTAAAAAAGCCACGGTGAAAGTATACACCTCTCTACCCCTTTGTAAGGATTTGTTCCAAGACAGCCAGCGATACAACAACCTATATTCTTTTGGTCTTTGAACATCAAGTAAATCTTAAAGCGTGATCCTATTTGGAGAAGTTTTACCTTTTAAAAGTATATTATAAGTTCCTGGGCTTTTTGTTTTCCAACAATTCCAAATCAGATTTGCTCAGTCTAAATATAAAACTGAAACAAAACATTTATTCCCAGTGCTAGCATCACAGACACAGCTGCACTCTGAAATTTAATATCCTGGCCCAAATCAGGGACTGCGTGATGCACTTAGAGTGCAATTGTTCTCATTTTCTTTGTACCTTCTCAGGTAAAGGCTCGATGATTCAGGCTTAATTAGTTGTTCCATGGATGATACTGAGTCAGAAAAACCCACTTCATTCTCCCATAGATTAATTTCTCTTGACTGTAATAGCTACAGATGCCTTGAGACTCTCAGAAGAGAAGCTGTGTAACGGCACTGTCCCCAACAAACTTGACAACAGGTGAGTACTCTGTGTTAGGGTGTACTGTGCCCATCCCTGCCTGGGCTTCGCAGCGTGTACCCATGTAGAAGCCGGGAAACTCCTCAGTAGCCTGATTTTCCAAAAGGGCACAGTAGGCATTCTCTGAAAATCAAGCCTCTCATAAAAGTTTCTCAAAAATCGAAGTACCCAGAGGGACTAGTTTACTTGAATACTCTGACCACAGTTTTTGAGTGATGCAACCAAAATCATGACACCACAAAAGAGAAGTCCGGTAAATACCTTAGTATTAGTCAGATACTTAGTTATAATATTCTCTTGTTCTCCAGACAGGCTGCTATGACAGAACTTGCATGGATGAAATTGTAGAGAGGACCAGCCACCAATTTTGCCAACTTTTGTCATGTAGGCCATGAGGGAGCTGTGTTTTTTTTCTTACCAGAACATCAGCATTTTCGTCATTGGACTCTCGTTCTCTACAAATTCCACAGGCCGTCAAATCTTTCCTCTTCCTCCTGCTTAAAAAAGGAACAGTAGCATGGCCCTTTGCTAACTACATCACCAAGGAAGTGACCATGAACAGGAGCTTCTTCTGTTTTCTCATCCATTACTCCAACCTGTTTTACCTCCATTTGCCTTGGGTTTGGTTGTGATGAACTAGCACCTTGGTAAGTGAGCTAAAAATGTTCATGTTAATGTTGCCAATCTTAATAACACAATATTAAAAATGACACAAACATCATTTTCAAGAAAAATGTCTTCCTGTCTCCCTGTATGTTTTAAACTATTAAATGCTGAGAATAGGAATCGTTCAGAGAAGAGACTGAATAGCATCTTGGCTAGACTGTACCTTCTAGCTGTCACCAATGGATGTGATAGTGGGCATGTTTAAAACATCACTATTTAATGTTATATGTGATTGCTGAAAGGGCACTATACCTTGCAAAACATATCAGCCTGTTTGATAGGATGCAATGGTCTGCTGCAGCCTCTAACGCAATGGCTACTGTAACAGGTCTGTGACTTTTTCATTTCACAGTGCACAGACTCTCACTTCCACAGATGATAATTGGGCATTTGCAATTGCCTGCCGAACGGTTCCTCATGCCTACTACATCTCAAGCAATAGATGAAGGGGGGCTGAATAACTGTAAGGAGACAGGATACAACAAAGACAACAAAAAAGAAGACTAAATGCATACCGAGGAAGATACTGCTGCTGTGCCTGGCATTATTGCTAATTCCAGAAATCTAGATGAAAACATCCATGGCAGGAATAATTTCATTATGGATCAGGATGGAGGTGATCTCTGTGCGGGAGCTGCCAGGCAACAAAATGGGTTGAAAACAGAGCTCATCCGAGATACGAGCAACAGAAAACAATGCAAAAGTTCATAGTGACTTTGGAAGGCTCAGGTGCAGTCCCCTACAGTAACTAGGAATGCAACTCAGAATATACAGCCATGGCATTACTGAGGTCCATAGTCCAATGCAATCACTGGGATCCTTTCCATTTGCTCCAAGATCAGTCCATGACACTTTGTTTTATGGTACACATAAAAGAATGCTGTACCCTAACAAACAGACACTGTGCCATTCTGCAGGGAGTTATACTTACTTTATTTTATCTGTCATGCAGGATTTACGGAAATAAATCTGTCTTTTAAGCCTCCTCAGCATAGAGATCATTGGAAAATTACCTAATCTATCTGTTTATTTATCTAACTGTGCCTGCCCAGCAAAAAGTGGAGCCCCTGCTGTTGCTATTATAACCCCATCTCACATTTTAATTCTTGTGACAAGAAAAACCAAATTGTGCTAAAAGAAACAATGAAACCTATTGCTACATTTTTCAGTGGTGATCAGGTCTGATGTCAGAAGCCTAGGCTGAACAGCAAAATAAATCACGTGGCTATAAAAAATGCAGGAAGCTCTTTAGCTCAGCTTCATGGGGTCAACATTAAAGAAATTGAAAAGTCAAGACAGGATTGTTCAAAGCAGCTGCACTAAGAGCGGGAATTTGGCTTACCTTCACAGATCAAAATAGAGCAGGGAAAGGGAAAATGGCGACTAAAGCTGAACCTGCTAGAGCTTTGCAAGCACAAAATCTAAAGATCTGAAGGAAGGGAGGTTTTTCTGTTTTAGACAGTACCCCTCTTGGGACTTTTTTTAAACCTAATTGGTATTTAGAAGATTGATTATCTCAATGTCATAGGGGACAACGGCTCTGTCTGGGTAACTGGGTGAATTTGCATCACAATTAGGTATTGGGAAGCAATGCCTTTGTGGAGTATTTTATTAAGGTTCAAGGCATCAAAGATGAGTTGTAATGACAACAGAGATATATTTTTTGGATTTTCATGCTTTTCCTTTTCATTTCCTAACCATACAGCAGGTGGAGGAAAATTCCAGCCTTCACTGTAAAGGAGAAAAAAGTTTCCAGTCCTTGTGGTCACATAGGTGTAAAGCACATTAAAAGAACCTATTACCTTTCCGTAAGAATATAATTTCAAGCCAGCTTTGTGATTTTGGGTGCCAGTTGCATGAGTTTTAAAGTTGCTAGGAGTTAAGTAGCCCCGTCTCCCTCCTTTCCATTACTGTGCTTTAAAAAGCCAAAGAAACAGTTAAGTTTTCCAGGGTAAGTTTGCTACTCAGTTACTACTTAAGCCCCTAGTTTATACAGCCCTTGGCTTTTTATTTATCCTTTTCTTTAACGTGTTTCATTGAAAGGGAATTTTATGACCATATCATGGCTCAGGAAGCTTTTTTCCAAGTTGATGTTTCTTGTCAGTAGTTATGTTATAACCTGTGCTGGCTGCTGCCTCTGAAGGTCACATGTATCCCTTCCTTACACTCCCCTGTTTCAACCCTTCTTCTTGTCCCTGTTTTTTGTTTGTTTGTTTCAGTCTTCCTCCCCATGACGATCAAATTAGAGCTGTACAGTTCTCTGTGAGGAGAAGGCAGACAAAAAGCAGAAAGCCTGCATTGCTCTGGTGAGCATGTTAGCCTCTGGGGCTGCATAACAGCTTTCTGCAACTCTAATTAAGACGTGGCCTGTGGTTACACCAGTACATGGCCTGAGCCAGTCTGGCATATTTTTGCTTTTATTATTATTGTTTTGATCCCTCTGTCAGGGCAGCAGTTGCTATGGTCTGGCTGGTGTACACTGTGCTGCCCTCCGACAGATGGAGACGATGCTTCTCACGTGGCTTTTCTTGTTCCTTCACCTCCCCGCGATGTCTCCCGCCTAGCACAGAGTGTATTTTTTATAATGCTCTGTGTATGGCGAAGAGCCTAGAAACTGAATGCCTGGGGTAGACTTCAAAAGAGACCACCGTCAGGTATTTCCGTCAGCCGCCGTCAGCAAGAGAGGCTACCCAAGCTGTGGATTAGTTTACTACCAGGCTGTTATCACCCAGTAAATCCTTGTGCATCGGTGTAATTTTATTCATGAGTCCAAAGTGTGTTAGCGACTGATGGGTGCCTGGGCGCAGCTCTCCAGCCCCTGGCCCTGCCAACGTACGCCCACCGTGCCTCCGGGCCTGCCCGGTGCTGGCCAACGTGGGATGGCAGGCCAGGCTCCAGCGCACCCAGGCCCTGCCGGCAAACCACCACCCGCCCTCCCAACATGGCGGCGCTGCCACACGGGCCCCACCGCGCGCCTGCTGCCAGGAGGCAGCGGTAGCACCAGGTTAAGGGGGTGCAAAGGCCTCTGAGCGTGGGTCCTGTGCACAGAACACAAAAAAAATAGTTAAATCCCTCTCAGCTGTGCGGTCACCCAACGTGACCAAGCCGCTAACGAGGAGCGGCGGTGCCCTGTGTGGTGTGAGAGGCCGGGATGCATCTCCCAGTAACTCGTTCTCCATGCTGGTGAGAGGCCTCGGGTCCCCTTGCAACGGAGGAAAAAAGAGAAGGGGGACGGCCAGGAAAGCGCCCGGGACCCGTGGGTGCGGGCAGGGCGGCGACGGGCTGTGAGGGGACGGCCCTGCCGCCCTGGGCACGGGGGCACCCGGGGGTACCCGCAGGGGCGCCGCCCGCGGGCCGGGGCGGGCGGGGCGGGCCGGCGCTCCGGCGGTTGCGCCGCATGCAGTCAGTCACATGAGCCGCCGGGGAGCCGCGCAGCCCCCGCCCTCCTTCCCCCGCACCCCTTTGGCCGTGAATGGCACGGCCCGGATGCGCTTGTACGCAAGGAGGGTGCGGGCGAACCATTGAGCGGGGGCGGGGGAACCCGGCAGCCGCCGGCTGGGAACACCCCTTCGCCCGGGCGTTGCGGCGGGGGGAGCGGACGTGACAGGCTGGGCGCAGGCAGCCGGAGACGGAGGGCGATGGTGGTCCCCAGGGGACAGGAGTACCAGGCCCCCCAGGAGGTACCGTAGCGGCGTCTCTGCCGGGCAGAGCGGTGTTGGCGAGGCGCGGCCGCCCGCTCTTCCTCCGGCCCCGCTGCACCGGCTTCCCCGGGCTCCCTTGCCTGCTCCTTCCCCTCCTCGCCTCCCCGCGGGCCGGGGCTGCGCCGGCAGCCCGGGGGAGTCAGTGCTGTAGGGCGGGCTGGGCCCCGCGGCCCACGGCCCCGTGAGGTGGGGTCACTCGGGGCGGGGGGAGCCGGGCCCTGTGGGGCCGCAGGCAGCGCCTGTGTAGGTCACCTTCCGCGCACCATCGCGTTTCCCTGTCCCCTCTGCTTGCCAGGCTTTTTGGGTCTCCGTGGGAGGGAGAGGAGAGGAGGAGGCGGCAGTCGAACAGATTTTGGGGAAGAGAGGGGAAGCAGGAAGGTGGGGAGGGCGCGTGGGTGGGTGCCTGGCAGCTGGCGAAGGGGGAGACCAGGAGCCCCGTTATCCCTGTGGAGGTGTTTGGGTGCTCTGTGCCTCCGGTGCCCCAGGCGCGGTCCTGGAGCGGCGGGGTTTCACCCTGTCAGGTGGGGAGGAGAGCACTCGTGGAAGGGTGCTGTGGGATGGGGCTTTGGAGCACTGGAACCACCCGTCAGAGTTTACTTTTTTGTTACTGCCCTGCTTTGAGTTCGCTGGAAACTGCCTTACCCAACAAGTGGAATTCCACGCGAATTTCTCCTCCTGTTTTTGTAAAAAAAGATTAGGGAAGCGTTAATGTGAGGTGTGCGGGTTTGTGGACTCTGAAATTGAAAGAAATGTGCAACATGGAGAATAAATTAACTATCTTATGGCAGTGGGAGCAACCTGGCTGGCGAGAGCAAGCAGTGGACCAGGAGTTTGAACAGCAAAAGCAGATTAAAGTATTTAACTGGGTGAAAAAGATGTGCTGTTAAATCCGTGTAGAAACATGTTACCTATTCTTTAATGTCTTTCAAATTAACAACCAAGTTGCTAATGGAAGTCAAGGTTTTCCCTGATATGTGGTCTGTGTTAAGATAAACTTTAGAAAGCGTTCATTTGAAGAATGAAAGAGAAACACTAAATTAGTGTTGCGTGTTTTGTTTGTCAGGTTGAAACAAGAGAAGATGAGGAACAAAACATCAAGTTGACTGAAATTTTGGAACTGTTGGTGGCTGCTGGGTATTTTCGAGCAAGAATCAAAGGATTATCACCCTTTGACAAGGTGAGACCAATGCAGTATTTTTTGAAAACCTTTTTTAAGTGTATGAGGATGGCATATTTTTTGCAAGTTAGTTTAGCAGTTCTAGGTGATTAAAAAAAACCAAACATATACGTGGAATACATGAAGCTTTCGTATGTAAATAATTTTGCAAATGACCCAGTTTCAGACAGATAGGACCTCCTCAGTCTACAAGAATGACTTTGTGCAGCAAGGCCTATTTTAAAGGAGATAATTGGATGCAAGCTAATTCCTAGTGTGCTTTTTTGTGGGTGTTATGGCCTAAGTTAGAGTCATATATGGGGAAATTTGCCCTGCTCCCAACTGCAGTTGGAATAGCTAGAAAGACTTGGTACTTGGAAATAGCATGGTAATTTTAAAAAGAAGTATTCATTCATGAGAAATGAGGAAATATTTGTCTTGAGAGGCTCTGCGTAAGAATGGAACAGTTAGCTTAGTGAGATTATTTTTGGGCTGGTTTTACATATCTTTAGAATGTCATGTGTGTTAACCTTCCATTGTCCTAGACGGGAAGTATGTCATACTGACAGTGAGCAAAGTTCAGGTTGAAAAGAGAGTTCTGAATTGTTTTAGTGCTGACTCTGTGAGAAATTCCTGAACCAAGGTTTGAAAGCACAGAACTACGGCAGCCTTGAAACGGACTCTTCTGTTTTCTGCTGTTTCTTTCATCATAGCTCAGCCTGACTTTGCAATGCAATTTTAGTATCTCCAGACTGTTTGGTGTTACTGACCTTAGCTGCTGAGGAGTCTGCACACAGACACAAGTAGTTCCAAGGAGACTGCCTGAGGTTGTAATATTATTGCATTTATGTGTAGAAATGGATGCATCAGGTTTATACTTGCCAAAATACGATTGCAAAGTTACTATTTCATGGCAATGCTCAGCCTTTACAAAAATGAGCATTGCTATTGAAAATGATCTAGCTGCTAGTGTAAAAGGGATACTGATTAACTGTTTCAAAGGGGAATGTGAGATGGGTAACATATTAGAAAACCTTGTACAGAACACCCCAATTTTCTTTGTGATGTTGGTAAATTATTCCACACTTTTAGTCCCTCTTTCTCTTCTTTGCCTTTGCATACATTTAGGTTATCTTGCATGTGTTTATGCAAGGTTGTCTTATGTAAAGTTGATGAAATGGCTCAGGAGTTTAAATACACCTAAGTATGTGTAGGAATAGGGCCTGAAATACAAATTTTTGCAGAGCTAGGGATTTCCATTACTATGTTGATACTGTGCCTAGCACTTGGTGTTGTATATGTCAGCAAGCAAAGAATAATAGTAGAAAAGGTAAATACGTGAATACAGAAATTATGATCCTTGATAAAATATTGATATGCTCACTTCTTAAAGATCATGACATTTAATGTACTGTCATGATTTTTTTTTTTTTAATCTGAGAGCTGTTTCAAATTAATATATAAAGCTAAGAGAGGACTTTAGAATGCTGCTAACTGCTGGGTTTTTTCTGTCTTCTTGTATATGTGTATTGCACACAGAAGTTGATAACTGTATGCTATCTATATGTATTTCAGTCTCTATAAAAGAATACTGAGGATGAAGAAAATACTAAGCTCTAGTTTCTAAAATAAACAAAACCTTTAAGATGTATTTGGTTTTACCTCTTCAAATTAAAATGGAACTAACCATGCTGTTGCTCCTTTGCTAGGTGGTAGGCGGCATGACGTGGTGTATCACTACGTGCAACTTTGATATCGATGTTGATTTATTGTTTCAGGAAAACTCTACTATTGGTCAAAAAATGTAAGTTGATTAAATGGCAAGTGTGGCTTTTTTTTTTTCTTCTTAGAAAAGAAAACGCGGGCAGGGGGGAAGTTACCTGATATTTGCTTGTTTATAAGAAAGATTTTTTCGATCAAGTTTCCTGCTTTTGAAGACCACTCATTTGCAAAACATTGCACTAGTTTCTGGGTTTCTTAGACTGTAGTTCCACCAACTCTAAAACCAGAAAGAAGCTTATCCCAAAAAAGACAGTGCTGTTCCCCTCTGGGCTGCCATGTTCTTATATCCCTACTTAGCAGCGAAAGCATTTATGTGGCTCCACATTGAACTGGATTGGGAACTGATCCAGATTAAAACCTACCAAAAAAAAAATGAAAATAGTTCTAACATGAATCAGTTCCTGGATCCAGTTCTCTATGCAGCTGCACAGATGCTTATGCTGGCACAAGGGGATGATGCAGAGGCCAAAACAAAGGGCAGAGGGAGACCACGCTGCTGGAAACTGGAGTGCAACTTTAGAAGACCTTCCTTGAGTTCTCTATGTCTGCAGTTTTGCTGGGTAAATAACCCCTGATTCTCCTCTATGGTTCTGGGTTGGAATTGTAGGCATCAGCAAACAGAATTTAAAGCTTGGCACTGTTGCTGAAACAGTTACCTGCCCCATAATGAGGAGGAGGAGTTCCTTCCTGATAGTGACCCAATGAGGCCATTTTGGTTTTATTCATTTCTTATGCATGGAATTTGCTCATAAGCCACATAATTCCTGTATTAGGGAGGTTGTAAAAATTGTTTATGCTGAAAAGGGAATACATTCTAAACTATGTTATTTCTTTATGCATTTCTGTGATAAAAGAGCCGTAATTAAAATCTGCAGGAAGTAAGAATATCCAGTCAAGTTACAGTTGCATGAAGAGACTTGTTTGCTTAATGTAGTTGAAAAGAACGTCTTTCTGTGCTGTTTTCCTGAAAGTCATTTAGCATCGGCAAGACTAACGCATTTAAAAATAAAGATTTGTGGTTATTGCCATTAAACTTGGAGACACTCAAATCATTGTAGATAACTACATAAAGCATTGTTAAGTGCACAGAATTAAGTCGAGACTAGGCATGAAGGTGGTGGTGGTAGTTTGTATAATTGCCAACTTTTTATAATTGCCATCTTTGTTATCCTTAAGGACAGCAGGTTAGGAAATAGTTAAGTTGTTCTGAAAGTGTTCTGTTATCTTTCCAGCTGACTGGATGTAAAACTGGCAAAGCAAAACCCAGGCTTCTCTCCCAAAACAGCAACAATGATTTATTTGTAAATCTAAAGTGTTCAGAGTCACACAAGCATAGGCTGTTTTGATGTCCATGTAATGTTTATATTGGTGGTGGCTCAGTGCTTCTGTGATGTTCTCGAGATAAGGAAAAGTTAAGTTGTGTTTTCTCAGTATTATTCGGAAGACATTTTGATGGTGTCCTATTACTTAATTGCTGGGTTGAAATAAACATGGAAACATATGTTAGGAGAGGATCTTGCATCTATTGGATAAGTAACTTGTTTTTTTTAATTGCATTTGCTTTGACTGTGCTGAGAGGTGCTGCTGTTCTCATGTCGTAAAATATTAGTATGGTGCCATACTGGAAATTGCCTTTTAAGAATTATGTCAAAGTTTTCACTTCTCTTAAGAAGTACAACTTTTCAGGCTCTGTTCCCAGACTTTAGTCTCTTTCTCATATCTCTTGCTCCCCTTTTGCTCTTCCAGAATATCAGTTGTCCATTTGGGCAGTACTGAATATCACTGAGGTCAGTATGGACCAGTTAATTTTTTTTTTCTTCATGGAGAAATAGTTTTATTTTTCCCAGTGTAGTGTTCATCTGCAGTGCTGACACCTGCTTTAAGAATGTGCTTCACAGCATTGGCAGCAAAAAAATACCTTGCCCTAAAATCAGGGATTCAGTGGAAGCAGGATGATGTTCTTGTAGATGAATCCCTTGTGTTAAGGTAATCCTTTCATTTTACCAGCTCTTAGCTGAGCTGTAGAACAAGATGGTTGCGAGCAAATTCAGTTTTACATACTTCAAAACCATGCGAAGTATACTGTGTACTTAGCTTTTGGGTGTGATATGTATTTAAACTCGTAAAGTTTCAGTAGTAATGTCAAGATATATTTTGGGAGTTCTGCTACAGGAATTTTTAAGTCCTTACGTTTGATTCTGGACTTTCTTTTGAGTGCATATCTTTCACTTAGTATAACTGTTCTTAAAGCTAATGTTTCTTCATGTATGCATATATTATAATATGCAAAGGTGTTTGTAGATACATCTTAAGTGGGCATTTCATCTGACCAGACATGCAGATCTTAAAATGAAATCACAAGGTAGGAGCCTGCAAGAGGGGTTTAATCACCTCTTCATAGACTAATAGTATATATAGTACACTGTAAAAGCTATTTTGTAAATGGAAGTTTGATTGCTTTTCACAGATATATACAATGGAAGCCACTAGAGGGAACCTTCTAACTACTGTGTTTGCAAAAATAATTTGTAATTTAGAAAAGAAAATTGTAGCATATATAAATGTGTGTTTTTGTTGTTCTATAATAGTGCCTTAACTGAAAAAATTGTGTCGGTATTACCAAAAATGAAGTGCCCTCATCGTTTGGAACCACATCAGATCCAGGGACTGGATTTCATTCATATATTTCCTGTTGTACAGGTAATAATTTTGTAACTTTTCAATACTTTGCTGAAAAGAGCCATAAAACTTACATAAACATTTTAACAAAGATCTGTATTATTGTTTGGCTCTTTATTTAACTTTGGAATGAATAATCACAAAGAAGTAGTTTAAATGAATGTTTTTAAAGAATTGAGTCACATTATGGATGATAGAATTCTTAAGTATTGTTTGATCGACATTTAAGAAAAACAGCAAACAAGCTCTTCAAATTCTTTGAAATGGAGTCAGATTCTGCCTTTTGTGGAATGTGTGCTTAAAGAAACTAAAGTTTAAGCTTGTTTCGAAATCTGATAATCTACTTTGTCAGACTCGGACGTAGAACAAACATCTTACAGTCTGTGTTTAAGCTTATAGAGTAAGTTATGCATATAGTCTTTCAAACAAAAGGATAAGGCGAAAGCCAGTTGGGTTTGTTTCTTTAAGCATAATTCATCCTTCATTCATATCACTTAAAAACTGCATGAGTGGAAAAATAAATTGCTCTGACATGTGATCCTGTTACTGTGTATTTGTTGAGCACCACTAACTGACCATGTGCATGCTCATAGTTCTCCATTTTGTTAAGATTTAAGCTAACACGTGATGTGTTCCAGTTAGTGTGGTATCTTGAGAATCCTTGGTATGTCGTTACCATTTTTTGATTTTACTTTCATCTGCACACAGAAATGTATCTTTGATAAATAGGGAAAATGAAGACTCTTAAGCAAGCTTCTTTTTCATTAAATATCTCCTTGCTTCCTGTCTGTGAAAGAATTTAGCAAGTAAGAGTTTAATCTAAATTTCAGTTTGTAAGAAGTGGGGAAGACTTCTGTTGTCTCTCTTGTTATCTTCTAGTACGGGGCTCCTGGGGAAAACCACACTTAACTGCACTCCCCACAAAAAGATGTGTGGTGCGTGCTACTGTTACACAGCTTTCAAGCTGTGCTGGTGCTGCCTGAGGTGGAAAGTTTGTATCTTGTTAATGTGAGTTTTTACTTCTAAACTTGTAATTTCCTACCAAAAAAAAAAAATTAATCCCAACCCACGTTAATTTCTTGTCCTGGTCACTTGATGATAATGAATGGTTACATTTATCAAATACAAGACTTTTCTCACAGGAAAAATAATTCCTCTCCTAAAGTGAGAACATGAACTCCTGCTGTAAAAACTATAGCACTAGGTATTCTTTCCTCTGACCTGCTTTATCCAAAATCTTGATTTGGGATATTACCTCTGGAATGGAGAAACATTGATTATTAGCAGGGAGGAAATCGGCTTTCTCTGAGAGCAGTGATTCTCAGTATTAGTAGCTGACCAGTAGGTGGTACATCTAATCCATACTTGATGAAGAAGTCTTTCTTGATGAGCTTAGTTTTTTGTATGTAGAGGGTCTCTTTTAGAAATTGTGGCTTTCTATCAGGTCCCTGTGAAGTTCTGCCTGCTCCAGATACTGTTGGTTCCCCATTTTGTCCCAACCAAGCTAGGCTTTCAAGAAAACTTTTATGCATGTCACCAGTGTACTGTGTTCTGAAAAAGACCATGCAAGAGCTATAATAGGCTGACCACACCATGGGATGTAGGAATTATGCATTTGATAATGACATTTTACACAATGCCCTGTTAAATTCAAGATTTCACTTGCTATCTGTAAATCTCGTATCAGTCCCCAAATCTTATAGAAGCTCATTCCTGTGCCTGGCATTGTGTCCCAATAGCTCTCACACTGTGCAAGCTACTCTGGTGAACTTGATGGCATGAATTTAGATTAATCCTTCCCAACAGGAAGAAGCTAGATGGAATTGGCTCGCTGCCATAGGTTGTAGTAGAACGTAAAAAAAAAAAAAAAAAAAAAAAATTCCAGTGGGCAGAAATGGTGCTGTTCTTCCTAGTAAATTCTGCTTATGTTCACAGAGAAAACACACTCTTGTGTTGAGATGTGCTGTGTAATTAATAGTCTGCATTTTCATCTCTCTCGTTGTCATCATCTTCTCCTCGCTTTCCAGGGGTTCATGGTTATAGCACAGAAAACTTGCTGGTTCAAACTTGGATCCCAAGATTGATCTCATCTCTTATGTGACCTCCTGCACAGGCTGTCAACAGCCCACAAGATTTATCTTCTCCAACATTGTTTAAAATGTACTTCAATCTCTTGTGGCTTTTTGTGTGGTCTTATAAATGTCAGAAGAAGTCTTTTTTTCTTATACAGGCATGTGGTTCTTCTTGAACACTTCATAGGCTTGAAGATACGTCTTTTCATGGTGGAGCTGTAGTTTTTGAAAACAATAAGTGATCTGTAGTAGGAAAATTTTATAGAAATGCATATAATCTAGCTGTAATGGCTTCTACCTGGGGTTGTGTTCCAAGCGGTGTCTTCTGTCAGAGTATAATGGACTAATGATACAAGACAGGCTTAGTGTTGGGTCCTGGCACTGACAGCCCAGAACATTTTATGTTCAACTTTCAATTGCTTCAAATTCCAGCAGAGCTCCAGTCCATCTCCTCCCACTCAGACTGATAGAGATGGGTGCTGTGAACAGTTCGAGCTTGCTTTGTAGAAGGATGACCATACCATAGCCCACAGACTGTATAAAAGCCACCTGGACTATCCATTTGTTTTAAAGTATGCCCCCAAGGGCTTCTTTGGAGTACAGAGGGATGAACCTGTATGCATGCAGAGTATAATCGCATTTTTGTATACGTGCTGTAAATCCAATGCTTCCTAGAACCAAGGGATTTATTATTTATTCAGTATGGCCTGCTCAGTAAAAGGACAATTTTGATAGCTTTTAGAGTTCAGTAGAGTTTTGACTTACTTGAACATAGAATAAGATGTATGTTGTGCTGGCTGGTACAGCTGAGCTCTTGGTCTCGTGAGTTGTGCGGTGTGTGGGCTATTCCATGGTATAGATGAAAACAAAAAACCAGAAAAGTAACTTTCCTTTGTTTCGTGAACTACTGCTGTATAATTTTTTATATTATGTATTATTCTGTATTTTGGTAACATTACTTCTTAATCATTAATAATGTTATAACAATGAATACTATAGATAATACAACTACTTAGTGTGGTAAAATGTACTTTGTTAAATCAGATTCTTAGCTTAAGTAGTAGATTTCTTGTGCTAAGAGGTAGGGTTTATGCCACTCATTTTTGGGAGGGCACTTTAGGGTTTTGGGTTTGTTTTTTTTAAACGGGAGGATGTATTTTTTCTTTTTCCCCTCCTTAAAGATTCAAGCTAGAAGAACAATGTTTAAAATGGCCCACATCCATTTCTGTTCCACAGATGCTCTTCATTTTCCTTTTTGGAATAATTTTATTGAAGATCCAATTTTTTGGATTACAGAAATTCATATTGGCAAAATTTCAATGAACTTTTCTTATGCTTGTGAAGATTTCATGTGGTTTTGTTTATAAATTAATTTGTCAACTAAGAATTCCTAATAGTTGAAATTTGCAATAGAATTTTCTTTTCATACTTGCTATAAGAAATTAATTAGAATGTAAAAGCAATTAAGTATATGAGAAGTTACAGTGCAGGCTAAATGAAGGGGAAATCATGCAACAAAATAATTAATTTTGCAATACACTATTTACAAATAACATTCAGAAAATTCTTTTTGGCATACCAGGCTCTGCTCCAAGGAGCATATAAGGGAAGGCAGTTTGATCTTCTTTGCACTATCAAATCCCACTGTAGTATGAATAGTATGGTTCAACATAGTTCAATAGGTTGAAGAATACTTAGGCTTTTATATGTAAAACTTTGACTTTAAGAAAAGCCATGTGGTTTCTTGGCTTATGCATTATCTGATGGCTCTACTGAGCTTTTTAGTGCATAGAAGAAGAGGAAACATGAAGTTTTTAAAATAGCTAATGCTGAGTCATTTTGTTAGGAGTAGGTCCCTGAGTTACCATGTTTACAAATAAATATTCTTGTTTGTGTGCTTAAAATGTGCTTTTAGCTTTTATCATGTATTAAAAATAATTAACCAGTAGTTTGGTGTTTGCTGCTGTTATTCTTCCCCTTTCCACTGATACAAACTTTTTTTTTTTTCCCCCAGTGGCTGGTGAAACGTGCAATAGAAACAAGGGAAGAAATGGGAGACTATATCCGTTCTTACTCTATATCGCAATTTCAAAAAACTCATAGACTACCGGAGGTAAGATCAAGCCAGTTCTTGTTTCTATTATAATATGTCAAATGCTCAGGTGCAGCACCAGCTTCACAGCCCTGGTATCAGCACAATGTACCAGAGTTGCCTTTGCTATAATTTTATTAATAGGTCCTAGAGGATTCCATACACAAATTCTGCTGGGAAAAAAATTAAAACATTATTGTGACAGAGTTCATAGATACTTGTTAACTTTTGCTGAGTAGTTGACTTAGTTTTTCTGCAGTATGTGGTACATCTCTGTCAGTCTGGCTTGCCAGGTAGCTCACTTCTCGAGTGGATATAGAGGTCTGTGCAAGGTATCCAGGCAAAACATGTAACTGGAGCTACTTTGCCTGAAAAATGTTCGAGAACACCCAGCATGCTGTGGAGAAGCTCTTGTCTCCCTGTATCCAAACCCCCAAATTTGTTCCTGAAAACTAGATTCCTAAAACTTCATTCAAAAACTGAACTTGAGGAAAGACAGAGAGGGACAGGTTTGGGTTAAAAAGAAATACGGTTGTCTCTGTAAAATACGATTGCCAGAGGAGTGAGGGGTGCAGTTTTATCTAGAAGTGTAGTGGTAAGAGTAATTTTGCACTGTTTGAGATACCTCAATCATATTCCTTCTCCTCCTGATAATATTGAAATGCTGCCCACTTTGAAGTTATATGCTTAGAACAGTGTTGTGATCCTGTCTTCTTCCTATGCTGTGGTAACGATATGAAGGTTCCTTGGTGTAGGAGGAGAGCGGGAACAAGCTTGGATTTGTGCCTATAGTGCAGAGCCATCAGTTCTGTTTGTGCGTATCCCAAGGCAACTCCATAATTAAAACCTAGAACCCAAGTTTTGTCTCTAATTTAGTAACAGCATTAAAGGTAGGTGTCCCTAGTATTGGGAAAGGCAGCTGGATTTTATTAGCTTGAGGTGGTTTGGATTTTGTTTTTTTGGGGTCTTTTTGATTGTTTTTAATGCTTAGAAACTAAAATAACAGTAGGGGAAACATCTCTTTTCCGCATCAAGCCCATCCCAACTTCAGTTCTTCACAGTGTAGTAATGATTGGAGATCCCAGCAGTGGGCTGGGATTGCATTTGTGTCAAGTCCTGTATAACCAGAGAGCAGAAAGTCTGCTGATCTGGATACAGTTTTAAAGACCCACCTACCTATCTGATGAGAGAAGCAAATACTTTTCTGTGTTACAGGAAATCACTAACATTTCACCAAATAATTGGGCAGCTCAGTTAGAAACTATGTGACAATTTTGTACTCATTACAATGGTTGAGATTTCATCTCCGTTCCTGGTATTTTTAAACACCTCTGTTAATGTCTTGCAGGATGATGAATTTATGCAAAGAAAAGAGAAGGCTATCAAAACTGTCACTGATATCTTTGTAAGTATGTTAGATTTTTATGATCAAGAAGCAATTGGTTTTAGTAATGAAATGGTGGCGGTTAATTTGCTTTAATGCAGCTGATCCTGGGTTTTCTCATGAGAAGGGCCCAGTTAAGTTACATGTCGAGCTTCATTCTTAGAACAGGTCTCAAATGCCAACATATCGGATTGAAAACCTTTTAGGTGTACACTATACAGGTAGGTAAACCATATCAACTGCCTGCACAGAGAGCGTGGAGTTCCACGCTATCAAACAGAAGTCACAAGGTAGCTTACAGGCTATTAAACTCTAAGCAGACTAAGTGTTTGTTTGAAGCTATCGGTGGTTAGACTATTTATCTTTAAATTAATCAAAATGGCGATGATCTCCTGAATTTAAATGTCTGCATTTAAGAACTTGTCTTTTTTACTTCTTGTGATTAGCAATGAAAACACACACCCTACTTCAGAAACGTTTTCTTCAAGTAGCAAATGTTGGTTGGGAAAGGTGGTATCATTTGTGTTCTTTCTCCTCAAATGCAGATCTTCTAACTCTTGAATAAACTGTTTAAATTCTTTTAGAGCTTGTTCATGAATGCTACCAGGAGTAACATGTAAAATACATAGGCTATATCACTGTCTCATACCTGAATTCAGATGCCTAGCTAGCAACTTGAGTTTCTGTCCTGCTTTCTCTCTAATTTCCCTGTTTGCTTGCGATTTTTGTCACCTCACTAGTTCTGACTCCAACAGTTCGCTATAATTTTTTTTTTTTTGGACCATCTTGATAAATTCACATGCCAGCATTTGAGAAGTGATGAGAAATTTTGGTATACTTTGAGTGGGACATTTCCAAGGCTCTTCAGTAAGTGGTGAAACCCCACTCTTCTGGGACAATCAATGCTATTTCAGGTAGCTCTACCCAGATGCCCTAAACTCTTTGTGAATAGAGGTGTTAAGTGCTAGTATAACAAGCTGTATGATAGCTTGTATAATGGACCAAACAAGTCATCTTACTCTTTTGTCATGTTTTGGAGGTAGTTGTTTTTCCATATTAACTACCTGAGTGCTGCTGAGCCTAATATATGTGGTTGAATTACAGGGTGTGTTTTTGAAAAACATTGCTATGAAACTCTCCAGGTGATGACCAATGCAAATCCCTTGCTTACCTATTTGAATAATTACTCCTGCTTTGAAATTTTCAGTTACGGTCTTTAACTGTTCCCCATGGTTTGGTTTTGGTGGGGTTTTGGTTTTGTTTTTTTTCTTTTTACTTATTAGTAGACTTAAAATGAGTCTTTTACTCCAACTGGCACTACTTGTCTTTCAACTAAGATCTATTTTCGGCTTTACAAGTTAGCTCCCCTTGTAAATGGGTATTATTGTTTTGTTTGTGCACCTGTATAATCCTTTAAATTGAGAGAGAATGCAAGTCCATGTAAGAAACCAAATTCCAAATGTGTGTTGTATCAAGTAGCACTTGAAATTCATTGAGCTTCTGCCTATTTTCAGTTTTCAGAGTAATTGTCCTAATTTTTCAAATGTGTCCATTTTCTACCTGCATTGTCTTTAAATAGCACTAAAGATTCTGTATGCAAGTGGCTGATACCAACCTTGTCCTTGAAGAGACAGAAACAAAGTAATCACAATGTTGTTATGGGACACCAGTACCTAGAATTTTTAGTGTCATGTAAAAAACCGCAGAAGATATTTGGTTAACAGTGATTAAGGGATCCCTTTGATTGCTGAGGAACAAAGATGGTTTCAAGTTTTTATGTTTTTTAATGTAATTTGTTTTTTAAAGTTTATTCTGTTTCATTAATGCATTTATTTGGGAGAACTTGTCTGAAAAGAAGGAATGCAATCTACTTGCAGTAGTAAATGTCAGGTCCATTCAAGTGCCTTGTCCAAAGTCCCATGGGTTTCCTTTACATATCTACCTGCATGTTTTCTGAAATTGCTTTTTAGATCTCAAAGAGAATGACATGGCAAATGTGAAGCAGGTACACGTATACCAAATCAGGTGTTTCTTTGCTGGTTGAAGCCAGTGGATTAGTTTTCACTTGCCCAATTGTCCTGGTTTGAGGTAAAGCAGGACCAGTTTTGTTCAGTAACTTTGCTTGTTAGCTGGGCCTCTTCTAACTGCTGAAATTAACAGCATGTTGTGCAGGAAACCGTTCGTTCTCAGAGTGATAAGACCCATGTTTATGGCTGATGCCAACGAACGGTATGCAGAGAGGCTCTGGCTTATACTTATTGCTATGGCAACCAAGGACAGCCAACTTTGCTACTTGCCCCGTTGGAGGGTCAGAAGCGGAAAAGCGTAGAGGGGTCACACCTGCGGGGAGGAGCAGACAAGACAGGTGACCCAAAACTGACCAACAAGGGTATTCCATCCCATCTGCCTCATGCTCAGTATAAAAGCTGAGGGATCAAAGGGTCAGCCTCTTTTGCTTCAATGGCCGGCGTCCTGGGAGGACTCGGTCTCTGCATCTACCTTTGATCCTGATCCTGATCCTGATCCTGACTCCAGATCCGGAATCCAGTTCCTGTCCGTCACTGAGTCCAGTCTGGGACTTCCCCTGAGCCTGCTGGTGACGTGATTGTCATCCTGGGAGCTTGATACGGCTTTGTATATTTCATTTCCTACTAAATACTTAAGTCTCTCTTTTTCTCTCTTTTCTTTCCCCTCTCTTTCCTGTCTCCTGAGCGGAGCAGGAGAGAGAGAGAGCATCTGTCGTTCCATTGGATTGGGCCAATCTGGCCCAAACCACGACACCAATATATTAGGGCTGTTACTTTAAAATTCACAGGTCATGTTGTTGCAATCAGATATGCATGTGTCTACTTCTGCAGCTATGGGAATAGTTCCATATTCAGGGTCCAAGAATGAAACAGATAATGGAAAGCAAGGGGAACAAGGTACAGTCTTAAAAGTTTGATAGAATTTTGCACCATTCAGCTAGCCTGTCTAAGTATCTCTGAATAGCTCTCCTGCCTTTGAGCATGCTGGCTGCTCTCCCCAGTTTGGATCTGTCTGCAGGGTTGATAAAGGTGTATTCTGTCTTCTCCTCTGGATCACAGAGGTGCATCTTCATGGTAGATAAAGTTTTGATACTTGTTCATCGCTGCTCAGGGTATCATTGGACAAACATCTCTTCTTTAAATGTATGAGCTCTGTCAGGATTATATCCTCTACAGCTGGCACCTGATCTTCTTGATGGAAGGATTAGTTCATGAAATCTCTCAAGGCATGAGTGCAGTCTAGAAGAACACACAGAGTGAATTTTCAGGGGCGAAAGTGCACAAGCTTTCCTATTATCCACAGGAACTGGAAGGAGAAGGCGGCTATTAGATGAAGGCGCTTTTGCAGGTCACCTTTAAATCATTATGCATTGGAATTGGAAGAGAAATCCACTTTCCTAAAAGAGGACCAACAAGTCTGAAAGATTAGTCTGTTATCTGAATTCATTATTATAACACCGGTCTAAGGACCTACCCTGCTCTTCTCAAGGGGACAATACAATGACATTTATGGTCACAATGAGACCTAAAGGTTAGAAAAGGGAATATTAAATATCAGCAGTGGTTATCAGAGTAAGAACTACTGCAGCTGAAAGGTGGCTATCGAGTGAATTGAGATTATCTTGTGGTTTTGTTCAACTACTCAGTTATCTGATGCCAAGACTAATATTTATGGTATGATGCCTACACTTTATATAGCACAGGTATAATATAGAATGCCTCCGTAAAAGCTGTAATTACTTTTATGACTTACATTGCTTTTCTGTATGTGTGAAAGTACATTTTGTGGGAGATTCTTGATCATAAAAAGCTTTTTCATGTGGCAGGCAAAAATGTAGCAAGATTTAATAGCTGGAAACCAAGATGACAGAAATTCAGATTAGAAAAGAAGTAAAAATTGCAAAGGGTAACTGACAAATTCAGGAGAAACTTGCCAAGGAATACTGTCTATTTTCACTTGTTTGAAATCTCTGCTTTGGGATTACATGTCTTTGAAAAAGGTTGAAAGCTATTTCAGCAATGTTATGGTGCAGGAATTGCTTGTTGAAAATAATAGTTTGTGTTGTACAAAAAGCCAGATCAAGCAAAAAATAATCTTTCTTTTTTATTTTCTTTTAGACTCTTTGCATCTTCTTGCATTGAATCTTTTGTCCAATGTGAATAGGATTTTCTGAAGTTAAATATATATATGGAAAGCCCAAGCTTTGATTTCAGCTTTTGTTTTTGTAAGGTATTTTTTCTGAGCGTTCTGAGCCTGGCCCTCAAAGGATTTAAAAGATATGACTGTAAAACAGACCAGAAGAGAGGGGTGTGTTCCTTTTTGATGCTGTTCATTTGCTGGTGTTGATGAAGTTTTTCTCTACTGTGATGAGGGCTAGAATTTCATTTCAGAAAAGGGAAAAGAGAAAATGTCACCTAATCTATTGAGGGAGACACTTCTGAAAAAATACCAATTGGAGTTAAAAAAAAAATAATCTTTGAGATGACAGGTTCTTGGTTAGTTTTTTCAGTATCCTTACTGGCATGATAGCACGAAATACTAGACTTCAAGTAACTTCAAAATCTTCGTTCCAGCAACAGAAATGTTGCATTACAGACTCACCAAAAAACCACCAAAAATAATTCCAGTCAAAGTAAATTCAGTTTCTAATTTTGGGAAAGCTGAGGATCTCATGATTGTTTTCTGTTTGGTTTGGTTTTTGGTTTTGTTTTGCTTGTGCTTGAGGTAGAATAATTTTTCCAATGTTGTTATGTAGACTATTACAGTGGCATAGTTGATCTATATGGAAGGAGGAATAAAAAAGTTAGTTCAATCTAGGCCACGTTTACAGTGTTACAACAGTTGTGCCTATGTAAACGGTCAGGATAGCAGCTCTGTCCTTTTATTTCTATTTTGGTTTTAAATTGGAGGTAGGTCTGTCAGCACAAAATAGTACTTGTGAATCCTTGTTTTGTTTGACGGGCTGTTGTCCAGCTACAGGATCACATTAGGATAGCATGAGATCGAATGGTTTTAGTACCAAACTTCTTAAGATACTTTTGTTCCTTAAATTGCAATAAAATCTGCTTTAATTCCATTGTAACCTGTGATCACTGAGTAGATAACAATTACATTTAATTATCTAATAGGAGATCAAAAATAGAATTAGCTTACAAAGGAGGTAAGATTTCTAGACACTGACATTATCAGCTAAATCATAGGGTTTGGTTGGTTTTTTTGGTTTTTTTTTTAATAGATGTCGATTGTGTTTGATTCATCTTTCAAAGGTCTTGGAGGAGATGGTTGAAGAAATCATGTTTGTTGTTAAATAATCATAATTTTTTTTAAAACCTGGTAAGACAGGTCCTGTAGCAGATTGTTTAGAATTAAATTCAGTAAGATTTTATCATGTAATTCCAAAAAGAGAAAGTGAAGGATGTTTATTTGTGTAAGTACATTGAGTTGGAAAGCAAACAGTGGTATATATCACTCTAGATAACAATTCTTTGTTTCTTTTAGAAAAGCTTTTTACAAGCTGTGAATTCATTCACTGTCTTGCAGGAGGTTTACAAACCTCAGAGAAAATACAAACGTCAGAAGGGAGCTGAAGAACTGCTAGATGAGGAATCAAAGGTTCATGCTACGCTTCTGGAATATGGCAGGTGAAAGGCTTCATTTAATTGTCTTTGGGTTTTGTATTGTGTGTATTTAGAAACATTCCATATAAAGTTTGGATTGTGGGTTTTTTTTCTACTAGAGAATCAAACTGTTTCAGATTTACTCCTGTTTGGTTTCAGATTTTGTTTGCTTACCCTGTAAATTCTCTGGGGACTGGACAGTCCTCGTGTGTGAACAATGTTTTGTACAACGGGAGCCCAAGTTCTGACTTTATGCTGCTAGTAGAGTATGTTTATTTAACATACTTGTTCTTTGCTTCATAAAAATGGCTTAAATTCATGATGCTTCTAGGTAGTGTCCGTCAATCAATATTGCCTCTTTGCAAGCAATCCCCAGAAAGCATGAACAAATTAACATCTTTCAGCTTATTGTCCATTAAAGTGGGATTAAATCCTCTGTGTTCCTAATGGAATGAAACTATTGGGAGATATCTGCGTGTCCTGTTACTCAGCAGAACTCTTCTGATGTTGCATAAACTTTATATACAAACGGTTAACTGTAGAACTTCTTTCCTTCCACCACCAGTGGAGTTCAGTGCAGTTATCTGAAGTATAGCAAGCTGATTTAAAAGCCTAAGATGACTGGCCGCTCTAATGAGCTTAATCTGCTCAAGACACAGAGACCTACAAGGAAGTAATAGTCCCTCTTCTGTATATGTTAATATATATGTCTATAAATGTTAAAGAGCTAATTTTATTAACACAGTTAGCATTCACTAATTCTGTGGACTGTAATCTTGAATGAGTCTTATTATTTTTGTAATGTTAGTAAGGAGTTAGGCTTGATTTACCTCATCCATTTTATGGCCCAATTCCTTCCTCCCCAATGAAAATTAAATTTGCAAGTTGGTGACAGTGTCAGGGATTATTCTACTTGGCATGTGGATTTCTTCCCTGACTCTTCAGGGGAAGACATGCATGCTGTATTCTTTAGATCTAAATCACATCATTGATACCTCATCAGTGCTCACAATGGGAATCCAAAGAGCTAATATGGAAAAATGAAGTGGTGTATTCCTATTCTGTCTGTTTATGGTTTCCTGTACTGTTTCAGTGTCATTACTATATATTGGTGTCAATAGACATCTCCTAAGAAATTAAGAGTATCAAACAGGTTGTGCCTTATTAGGGAATTTTTGTGTATGATTTTTCTAGAGTAATTTTAGTTTGGTTTTTTGGGTTTGTTTGTTTGTTTGTTTTTTAAAAAAGGCAAAACTGGAAATCAGTATATAGCTTGAAAGTTGAAATAAATAGAGGATGTTTTCTATAGATCCTCACAAATTGTTTTAGCTTTAGGTACTGTGGAACAGTTGAGACCTAAGTAAAGCTCCTTTCTTCTGGAAAAACAGATAAATCTTTAATATAAAAGCAATGAAAAGGCATGATGGAGAAAGTTTAAGTACAGAGAGAGGAAATAAGAACAGAAAAGTAGGAGGCGCTGAAGACATAAGGGAACTGCTCTTCTGTTGTATAGTGTACATCAATACATAGCTATGAGGAGTGGTTTGGGACTAATAAGAAAGCTGACCAAGAACTTGTGAACTTTGGGAAGGAAAATACCTTTTTGGGGTAGTATGTGTTGAGATGATCTTGATGACATTGCAGAGTCCTAGCAGAAGAACAAACGGAGAAGAGGTATTTGGTGTTTGAAGGCCATGGAGCGTGACAGAAGATTTGCTAGACTGATTATTTACATTGGTGATCTGAATGAAGGACAGTACTTACTAGAAGACAAATACAGTTAGTTATTTGGTGTGAAAAGCTTAACATTAATTGAATGGAAATGGGAGAAAATCAGGATAGTTGCAAGATTTGAATCTGTATTGGTAATGGTGTTCATAATGAAATCTCAAAGCATAAAACTCTTGATCAGAAAAATCTTTCTGATATAGTACCACAATAAAGAACGTCTGAGAAAATGACAGCAGTGAGCCACACATAATGTCTGGTTCATGTGTTTTGGTAGACAAAGAAACTCTTAAGGAGGATGACAGTATGTCTGCTGTGAACCTAGTAATAACAGGAGTGCAAGGACTCAGATACATACAGAAATCTGGGGGCAGTAGGGATTACTGTTCATTCTTAACAATGGTAGGGGAACTAGAACACTGCTGAAAAAAGGAAATAGTAAATTTTTGATAGATTTAGGAGTAGAGCTGAATGTTTTCAGAATTCAAATAGTTAAAGTGAACCCTTCATTCTTTTACTGCATGTAGATGGTAGCCGTAGCAAATCATGAGTAGAGGATTTTTCTTCCACTGAATGCCCCTTGGTTATCATAGAAACGGCTCCTTTCAGAGCACACTATTCATAGAAGTTAATTTTCTCAGTCCAACAAATAGTATAGGGTCTTGCAATGTCCTGGTGCCAAATGTGGCATTATTCAGATAGAGTGAGTGATAGTGCCATATTCTAAATTGTTTTTTGATCCTGTGGGCTGCAGCTTAAAGGTTATCACAAATGAGCTTGAATGTAGTAGGCCAGAGCCTGGTTTGAGAGCGGAGGTGATGCCAGTGAGCATCTTTCCGCACAGTTCCACAGTCTGTTCCAGCTAAGGGCTTTCATTGCCACATCTTTGCATACTATCACATCAGTTTTCAGTGAAGATCCATTTCTATAACAGATGTGAAACGTTAAGCCTGGGAGGCATCTGGGTTCTCTGTTGATATAACTGATGTTTAAGTTTTTGTTATTGCTGTTCTGGTGCAGTTCATTACTTGGATGCAATTATCTGTGTGAAAATAAAATTGTGCTCCTACGAAAAGCGAGAACAGATATGCGATAATGGCAATACTGATTACAAATGCTTTTATACCAATGTAACTTCATGCATATTCTCTGGGAGGGTAGTGCCCTGCCACATTCTTTGTACCGCTAAGTTTTTAAATGCAGGGAGAACTTTATGTTGGGGAATTCTTGAAAACTTGGTGTTATGCTGCAATAAAATATGACTGAATTTACCTCTTAAGCATGAGCATTGAATAAATGGAGAATTGGTGACAATTGATACTGCTGCTGAGGATCACTTAACTTTTAGCCATAAAAGGCCTGTAAATAGTCCTGCTTCTGCACTAGTTAAGGAAATATACAGTTGTAACTGTTAGTCAATCAGGAACATCACTTCTTTTCATATCTGTGTACGTGCTGGGTTTAGTGCGTCGTAATACAGATGATGATTGCTTCCTCGTATCTAAAATTTCTTTCTATCTGTTTTTTTCTTTAAAATAAAATAAAAAAGTTTATTTGGGTATATATTTAAAGTTCTGAACGCCATGCTTCAGAAAGAAATTGAAGATTCATCAAAGCACACAGCATGAATGGTTTTTTTGGGAGTAGAGATCTCTCTGACAACTTCCTGAGGCCTTTCCAGAATTCAGAAATACAAAGCTAGTAGCTGAAGATTAACTGCCAGATGGAAAGAGAGCATTGCTTTTTCCTTTCATGAGCTTTACATGACAATATTTTATGAACAGTCTAGGTTTGCACATCATAATGGAAGGAGTAGATGGAGCTGAAATTACTCTGAAAATATGCTGCAGTACCTGCTTATTTAGTTTATTTGAAGCATTCCAAAACTAGCCAGAACCTGGCTGTTGGTTTTGTTAAATGATTCACTTTTTAGTGCATTTCTTATGTTGAAAACTGATAGAAACAATTTATTTGTGGAAGTTGTAAACAACAATGTTCTTTTATGTTACTATTGTTCTTTTAGGAGATACGGATTTAGCAGACAAGCAGGGAAAACAGAACAGGTAAAAATATACTAATTTTAAATATTCCTAGTGTGAGAATTGCATCATTTTTGTTGGAGTGTTGGTTACTGTAAGATCGTAAAGGAATACAACAGAGTAAACAGCTATAACTATTACCACTGCTTAAAAATGGCTAACTGGAATTAAAAATCTGCATACAATGAAAGATGCAGTTGATTACTATCTCCCTTTTTAAAGCATTTTCTTCATCTGTACTCAAAGATCATGTTTTGCCAACATTTTTCGCTTAGAAGAAAGGGGGGGTTGGATGTTTTGTTTGTTTTGTTCTCTTTTTTTTTTTTTAATGTGAGGTAATGAACTTACCCTGTCTGTTTAATGAGTGTCTTTTAACTGTGTCCCATGATATGATCATTAAAGAGTTTTTTCCTTTCCTTCTTAAAGAACCATTCAGCTTGGTAAGAAATTTCGTAGGCATTTATTACATAACAGCTTATTTAACGTGATAGAGAAACATGATGTCACGCTATAAATAAATCATAGTGCATCTTGAAAAGTAGCATCCTTGCTGGGCTTCTGATGATTATGGAATCATAAAATGTCCTTGTCGGAGTATTTGCAGTTTTATTATTTCAGTGCAGATATTACTTTGGCTACAAGCTTTTATTGCAGACAGAGATAATGAAGAAATGCATTAAGCATGTCATGGACCCAGCAATACACTGAGTACATTAAGGTTGCTCTTCTTCATTATCTCAGTGTTTTATGTACAAATTTAGCATTTAGATTTTATAAATGGAGATGTTGCCAAATCTAGGCATAACTCTTTTTCCCCTCAAAATAACTGCCAGGCTACAGTTGTGTTCATAGAACTCATCTTGTTTCTTCAAAAATTTTACTGACCTTGGAATATTGTATATTAGAAGGTCATCGTGTTTGTTGTGTGAACTGAGTCATGAGTAAGGTAGAAGTAGAAGATTAAATAGTCAAGTTAGTGGTGCAACAGAGTGACCTAGAAGTTTAGTCTGTCTGTCACCAGTTCTCATTATTTTAGTAGTACAAATTCTGACTGAACTAAGCAATTTTACACTTTTTCATGTTGTACGATTGTTATGCTAATAATAAATTATATTAAGTTACAAAAAATTATTTACGTAAAAAAATAAATTAAAAAAAAATCCGCTTTCTCCTATATAGCAGACATCATATTTTGGGGTAGTCAGTTGTCTTGTGAGGTTGGTAGTTCTTAGAAGGTTGTGGAATAGAGGACCTTTGTGCCAGATGTGTCCATAGCAAGCCAGAGACACTGTCTTAAACAGCTGGAATAGTTATGAAGTCAGTGGGGCTTACATCTCAGTTGGCATGAATTGGAATGTGAGGATGTTCCAGTAGCTAACATGTATTCATAAAAACAGAACAGCTACATTCCAATTTTCTCCTTGTTGTCTTTCTTAATACTTTAGATTACTGGAACTAGATACAATATCTTCTTAATTTTTCTTTAAAAGGCTGAAGATAAAAAAATTGCGCTACCTCCGGGGCTTGCAGCATCAGGAAAAGCTGAGCCTTGTGATGAAGATGACCTTCAGGCTGCTGAAGAGGTGTGCCATACACATAGTAGGCATGGATGTTACTAACTTGGGGGGAGGGCAGCAGTTATCACTGCCCAGTCACTCTCTGCAAGAAGGAAAATTTCCACACTTAGCTAAAGTGGGAGTTGCTTCCCACAGGAGAATATGGAACCTGAAATTGATGCACAAACTTAAGTGTTTGTTGTTGTTTAATAGAGAAAAATTCAGTTTTTGTCTTGGATCAGAGCATGTTTAAGAGATCAGTTTTCGGTTGATAGTGGGAGCTGAGTACTCTGAGTGAACCTGTACTGTTAGAAGGAATTTTCCTTTATTTGATAACTTTGGCCACCTCTTTAACTTTCATAGACTTACTGTCCCATTACATGCATTAAAATACACACGTTGTACGTTACTAATTGTATACATGTGACCCTGTCACTGGGCAGAAATAAGTTAAATAATAAAAGATAAAATTTTATGTGTAATTCCTCATCTTTTGCCCTAGCTTCGCATTAAAACTCTGATGACTGGAATGGCTGCGATGGCAACAGAAGAGGTAACAAGCATTTAAAACTGGTACAGCTTTGTTTAAATTATGGTTGGTTGGTTATGGCAATTATTCCTAAAATTGGATTAATGGTGAATCTGAAGTCTTGGAACGACTGTTTAAATTTTCATGGAGGATGTTTGAATTAGGAAGACAGTAATTTTTATGAGGCTGATGACTTAATCATTTGCCTTGAAATGATAAAAGCAATATAAATATGTGCCTCTTTCAAATGGTTTCTACAAGGAGAATTTCAGGGGAAAGACCACAGTGCAGCTACGCAAGATGTGGTATGATCTTACTTTATTCGTCTTGTGAAGAAAGTGGAAGAAAATTGTATGTGTTTTAAGGTGTTTTTCAAAGCACTGATAAATATTTATAAACAACACCCTTAGTGTAAGTCACTGAAAATATTGGATATGTATCTTGTTTTAAAATTCTGAATTGGTTGTAGTCAATGGTACAATGGAACTTTTAGGCTGTTGTAATTTTGAAAATTCTTACATTTTGATTTCTGGCTGAGAGGACTCAGAAGAAATTCAGTTATTAAACATTGTTTCTGTTTATGCTGAAGGCACAGAAGGAAAGCTAGTAACTAGTCTAGTCTCAAAGTTGATTGACATGCTTTCTACTGAAATCCACTGTAGAATTCAGTTGTACTTGAAGATTGTTTTTGTACATGCATCCAGTTTGAAAGGTGCATTCTTTCGCACACCTGCATTGTTATCGTTTGGCTCAAAATGTGGTCTAAAAGTGAGTTTTATTACTGTGCATGCAAAATTCAGTATACAGAATACAATTCAAAATAAGGTTTTGAAAATCTGAATTCAAATTACCACTGTTGTTTGCTAAAAGTCTGTAAGTGAGAAATTGCCATCAGTGAAGTTTTTTTGGAGGGTGGAAGATTTCTTGGTCTTTTTTTTTATGATTAGAGATTTTTAGCTGCTGTAAAGATTTTGTACATTTCTGTTAAAATTAGAAATTGGGGAAATTGCCATGCAAAAAGCACAGGCAGTTCCAAAACTCCAGATGTTTTCTTGACACAATTGCAGGGCAAGTTGACAGCAAGCACAGTTGGCCAGATTGTTGGGCTCCAGTCAGATGAGATCAAGCAAATAGTGTCAGAATATGCTGAAAAGGTAAGTGTGTTGCCTGATTATGTTTTACCAAGTCATGTTTGATAGCATGTAAAGTTAGGCCTTAAGCTTCCAACTTAATTACCATGATACTCTTGAAACAACACTGTTTCATATATGCTATGGATAACAGCACGGTCAGGATTCAGGAGAGTATTTTAATGAGATTTAAACATGCATGAGCTTTTGGTGTGACAGCACATATTCCTGAACTGCATTCATGAGTAGTTTGGGTTTAAGCACTTGCTTGAATGTTTTCATGAATAAAGAAGGGCCTGGGTTGATATCTGTTCAAACCAGAGGCCTAAACTCTTAGGGCGTTTTAAAATGTTCAGTGTTAAGCGCAGAAATACAGTTCTGTGGGCCTGCCCAGAGAAAAATCTAGGCCTCTTCAACTCAGATTTTCAGATACTGGGATCTTAACTTGCACTGGGCTTCAATTATCAGTCATGCCCTAGATGTCTTGTTCTGAACCTAGTATCATCAAAAACCAACCTTTGTTGTTTTTAGAAGTCAAAGCAATCAACTGTGTATATTAGCTCCACTTATTGTGTTCAACTGTCATTGTTTTTAAAGTAGTGTGAAAAGAAAATCTGGCTCTTGAAGCAATTAATACATACAATACATCACTGCCAGATATGAGTTATAGGTCGCTCTTATTTGTCCAATAGTCTTCTCATATTTCTTCCTTTTTGTTGACACATATGAGGTATGGAGCTTTCCCATTTGGGAGATAAACCCTATAACTCAACAGAGTCTATAGCAAATTCCTGGCCTTTCTTTATTATAAAGGATTGGAAAACCAGAAACCCAAGGGTCATATTTCATTGTTACGTTTCTTCTGTTCTGAGAGAGGACCTTGACTATTATAGTACAACAATGATTAACACTCTGGAAAGTAAGAACTGATTCAAGTCAAACCAAAAATATATCACTTTTCAAATCTACTGGATGTGACCAAAAAAAAAAAAAAAATTCTGTGTGTGCATGCATGCACCAGGAAAAGAGAATTAAGGATGTTATCAAACAGTTTATTGAAGCATCAGTGATGTTTGGACATAGTTCTAATAGTTTTAACCCCTTATAACTATACATAGTCTGAAGAACACAGCAGTGCTTATTTGTCTACCAGAGTCTTAATAGAATCTACAGGCCCAGCGAAGATAGCTGGCAAACAAAATTCTAGATCTGATGTTGCCATGTGCCAGGACCTTTCTTACAAGATGGTATTTTTACAGAAGATCAATGCATGCAGTTTTCTGCATTTGCCCCTCCTTTCTGCTGCTGTGTTAATTTGTTGGGTAAACTAGAATGAAGATTTTAGTGTCGTTCCTCACTTTGTAAAAATGATGGCAGGAAATTATTAACATGGCTTTTATCTGCCTATTCATCACCAGCTTTCTAAGGCCAATTTTTCAAAGTAGCTTTGATTTTACTGTGTTAGAAGGATTCTTCCTCTTGAGAATGTACAAGTATCATCATATATAACAGGAGGTTTTGCTAGGAGTAGAATAGGACCTGGTAGGACCTGTTCCCTGGTAAAGTGACAGAATGACTAAAATTGGAGAAGTGCCATCTCAAAACTACCCCCTTCAAAAATGTCTGAAGGAGAATCCTCTTCGACAGTTTTAAAAGCTGTTTGCAAGGTGCTTACATCTTGAGAAGTTGACTCAGAATATTTTTGGACTCCTGGATTCTTATGTCAGAGATGACTATGCACCCTACACAACCAGTTGAAGTAACATAAAATAAACATTTCAGCCATTTAGTATGGTTAGGGATTGTTGATCAAGGAAGATACTGAATTGGATGGGGGTTTTTTGTTTGTTTGTTTGTGGAAATCCTGAAAGATAAGGTGAGATGCAGTGACTTTTATCTTTGGGTTCCTGAGCCTCGGGGAAAGCGTGAAGGAAAAATGATGGCAAATTACATTGGAATGACTGCTAAAGATCTAAGTCGAACTTGACTGAAACCAGATTTGAACTGTTACGGGGCTGGAGATGGTTTTTGTTTTCCCAGTGGGCTTCAGACAGTGGACTTCAAACTGAGGCAACTATGTTGGAGTTAGTCACAGATCTAAGCCTCTGAAGTCTGTTTGCTAGTAGGAGATGGTTGAACATGAAGAGATAAATGAAATTATTTACTGCTACAAAGTTTGTATTTTTGTGCAGATGCTCCTTTTTTATTTATTTAAGAATGTGAAGTTCTGTAGACTAATGATTGAATTCTCTTTCTTTGATTATTGGGAAGTTTATAGCACTAATGTATGTCAGAGAATCTCATTACAAAGAGTAACATTAAAGGGCTGTATTTCCTTCCTCCTTCCCATTTAAAACTCTTACTTGTGAACAGTGGGAGGCAGGCTCTTAAAGTCTAAAATTAGCCATTTATTTTGGCTAGGAGTTTTTGAGCTGCCGTAGATTAATGATCCTTGTGCATAATTAATAGGGAGTTTTAACTTAACAAATTTTGTCATAGAAAGTGAAGCTACTAACACTTCATGTTTCTTTGAATTGGCTAAATCTTTTTAGGGCAGTTGAGCAGTTGCACGGAATGGGGAAGAATGCAGAAATGAGTCTACAGTTGTCAGTGGTGGGGAGAATGCGTGTAAACAGAAAAATTAAAGGATGTGTCCACATATCCCTTTTTGTCCCGTGTAATTGAAGTTCTTGTTTTGAGACAGAGAAGCAAATTGATAATCTTGAACTGTCAGAGACACTAGTGCTCGGATACAGCTTTCTTAAATGATGTTCAAAAGGCAACTGCTGTTTCAGTCTAGTCAGAGACCAGGTAACAACAATAGTGTCAAAAGAAAAGTAGCTTCTATAATTTGGGCTTTCTTCCTTCTATGGTGAAAGAGGCACTTTTCGCCACAAATTGGAACCCAATTCCTCAGTAAGTTTAAAGCAGTAGTGTTGCTGCAGAGCAGATCCTTAGCCTTCTTTGACTGTACAAGGTTTAACCCTAGCTTTTTCATTTGCAGACCAGAAGGATTTTTTTCTGCAGAAACCTCTGTATTACAGCGATGGTTATTTCCCATTTTCAAAAAGCAAGCTGTAACGGTCCACTTCTGGAGACGTGACCTTTTCTTTATGCCAAAGCTGTACTGTATGGATTTCTGCTCTTTTTGCAAGATCAGTCTCAGGCTGGTTTAACTCATGTTTCTTTTGCTTGCATTTCCAGTTTTCTTGATTTGCATGTTATGCATATTAGATAAGCTAATCATATGGTGAGAAGGATGGGGTCTTGGAAGGTGTGACATGATGAGGGAATGTGATTTGGCTAAACAGTGAGAGGAGTAAGTAACTCTGAGTGTGTATTTGTTGAATAGTTCAGTGTTAGAGGTGTTGCTTAGAAGCATTTTCCCTTTCCTAACAAATGGAAAGAAAGTATGTGAATTGTTGGGATAAGATGTCAGAATTGGTCTTTTCTTGCTATAGATGTAAAAATATAACAAGTCATTAAGCTGTCTTCAATATGAATAACATAGAAAATGGAGAAGAGGAAGACAGGTTTTGCCTCATTTTTTCATTTAAAGTTAAGCTGTTGAAGACCTGCTTACCCACCTGCCTAGAGTGGGTACCAGGAGCAAACACGAGTGAGGAGTATTTCATACTTTCTGTAACATTTTTGCTGATTATACATTGTAGTGGTTGTCAACATTTGGTAATTATTTAAAAAGCACTTAGTATTGAAGTCTCTGTCAGAGTCTGCAAATTAGCACCTGAAGTAGTTGAAAATTAACTGTTTTTCTAATGAAATATTGGAAAATAGATTAACTGGAAAAAGAAGTGCATGAAGCAAATTGCCAAAACAGATGGATGCAAGTATGAAAGTGAGGACTTTCAAAAGGTGCAAATAATGTTTAGGCAAATAATCACTTGGACATCTAGCTATCACTGATTTTTAATCTTTTTTTTTTTTTTTTTGGTCAACTGCAAATATACAGTTTCTATTATAAATGTTATTCCTGATAAAGAATGTTTCTGGCAGCTTTCCTTTCACAATTCAGAGAGAACAGGAGACTGGATCCAGATTGCTGTCTTCATTATGTATTTATGAGACACTTTCTTGGCAACGCATGCTGGATCGAGTGGTTTTCAAAGACTGGTGTCCATAGCACGCACACACACGCGTGCAAAGAAAAGCTTGGAGTGGTAAATGTATCTGCCGCGCTGAGTATGTCATTGTCATTCAGCATAAAGATGCATCAAAGCCAGTATTTCAGAATCTAAATACACAATTGCTCAAGGCCTTTGAAAGTTCTGGATCTACTTACTGGGGTATGGAGCATCTCTGATTCGACAAGTTCAGTAAATACGACTGCTTAAGGTGTTTTTGTATCATGGTTGTATTTTTTATGTTTAAGAACTCTACCAGGTTTAACTGTAACGCTGATGCAAAAAATTATTTATTTCTCCTAGTATACTGTAGTATTTTCCACCCGTCCCAGGGCATCTGAGTTTATCTTTAGCTTACTTTACCTGTTACCTTTGGTATGTAATTCAGTTTTTCAGCTGCTTCCTTATCTTGATGTGAGATAAATCGGTAAGTCGTTCTTTCTGTTGGATAGTGGGACTCAGTTCTTGTTAAGGAATATCAGAGGTGTGTCCCACTTTGGCATTTCCTGAGTTACTGAAGAAGCAAAAAGTAATGGCAGGAGGTCCAACAGGCTGGTGTTATTGTTTATTTCAGCAATCTGAGCTTTCCGCTGAGGAGCGACCAGAAAGGCTTGGAGCTGCCCAACAACACAGAAGGAAGGTGGCATCTCTGAATAAGCAGATTTTGCAAAAAACCAAACTCCTGGAAGAGGTGAGTACTCTGTGTGTGTAATAAAGAAGAAAACATTGATAAATGTGGTTGATCACAAAGTTTTTGCCATCCAGAAAAGATTTGCAAGCTATCTTCTGTACCAGCAATTTGTCATGCTGAACATTCATTTCAGCATCTCTGAATGTCTTGCTTGCACATTTATTACTAAGACAATGTGGCTGGTTTTATATTAAAAAATTGTATAGCTTTGTCTGTGAGGAGGGGGCTAGCTCATCAAAACATGCTTTTCCTGGTTTTTTTGCATACCTCTCTTGGAGAAAAACAGAGAGAGAGTATCTCCATTTGAGTTGTTAGCTGTAGCGTTGAATGGGCTCTTTTCATAGTTTCAAGAAACAATTTAGGAAGTTACTCTAAAATATGCTACAAATTACTTTTTATCCCTTCCTGTCCTTTTATATGAGCCAGCTTATCTCATTGACTAAGGTGGGTTTTTTGCTTGTTTGTTTGTTGGAGGTGTTTTTTCACGGTCACTGCTTAGTGTTCACATCTTCATATTTGTTTTAGGGGGGAAAGGTTCTTGAACTCGTGACTGATGTTCTGTTCATATCTATAAATAAGAGCAAGAGCCACCATTCCTGCACTTCAACCTACTTAGCTATTGCTGTTTAAACCCAGAACAGTGGAAAAGCCGTGCCATTAATAAAATGCTGCTTTTAATTATGCATACGGCTGTAATCAGCACCATGCCATCTTTAGCTTGCAGAATCTGATGAAAACATATTGCATCAGAGTCAGTAATTGGAAGAGCTTGCCAAAAAACAGACAGTACTTGAGGAAAAACTGTTGCTGATGACTTCTGTGGTTGATACCCTGTCAAGTACAGCACTGCTCCAGCAGCCTTCATCTGTTTTTTGTTTTGCTTTTGCTCTGCTCTTGTCAGTAACCTCTTAACGCCTTACATCTTAACTGGTTTACCTGTTAAATGTTGGGGGTACAGGGACTTCGAAAGATGGGTATCTACATGGCACATTTTATGAGACAGTGATAGCTCCAGTCTTACAAACAACAGAGGTAAAAGAATGGTAGCTTTGAAGGTTTATCCTACTATAATTATGGCAGCACTACATTTGAAACCTTCCTGCTCAGCCACTTACTGGACCTGACTCTTTTTTTCTTTTTTTTTTGAAGGAGAATAATATAGTCTCTAACAATGCAATAAAATCTTTTATTTAAAGGATATTTATCCCCTCAAAACTTAAATCTCCTTTCAGTAAAGCATATGCTGTGAAGCATTTTTTGAAGTCTCTGACTAACATTCAAATAACGCTAAGTTTAAATAAAGCTATAGAAATAAAACTTATGTCCAAAAAAATGAAGTTACTAATTGTCTATCCTCTTACTTGTTTCTCCTTTTTTTTCCAAGTTTAATAAAAAGCTTTATGAAGAATGTGTACAGGTTTTCCATAATTTATTTTTCACACAAAAAAAAAAGGACTTTCAAAGGATAGAGTATGACAGTGTTTGAACTGGTAAATATTAGAATGAGTTTCCTTTGGAATGTGCAGAATTATTTTCTTCTTTAACTGATGCATTTCTGTTTCTATGTTGTCCTCTGGCATGCCGCATCTGTTAAAAATAGCTTTTTGCCATAGTCAGTAACACTACAATTATTATTTGCCCTGTATGTTGAATGTAAACCATGTTTGTCACAATTCCTCTCCATTCTAGAGTGAAATATTAGAAAGTATTACAATATATTATAATTATGATATACTGAAATTAATTATACTTTTTTTTTTTACTTGAGTTTGTATTATTTTAACACTTTGGTAATACGACTTTTCCATGTCTTGTTTGTCAAACATAACTTTGGTGCCCTGTCAAAATGATGACTGTTAGTAAAAAAATACTGTCAATACCTAGCATTTAAATGCAGGCTGAAGTGTCAGGCTTTCAAAATCATAGTATAGGCTTATAGACAGTTAAATCCTGCCTGGATTCCCATGTTGGTTTGAGTTTTTTTCCTGAAATAGAAACAACAATTACAGGACTGAGATCTTTGGAATTTCAAAAGTGGGGGAAGGGAAGAGGATTTTCACTGTATGCTTAGTCATTGCAGTACATTTCTATCACACTTTAACTCTTCCTCTAAACCACAAAGGCTACAAAGCAAACACATATGAAGGGAGATACAGATGTGCTGTGTGTATATTGTGTAGCATGGAGACAGATGCAGGCTCTCTCAGCATCCGCTCTGAGGTAGCAGGTTGCAAACCTGTTCCAGATAAGATTTGTTGTCATGACTGGCAACAGTTCAGCACTGCCCTACGATACAAGATGGGACGTTTGCTCAGGTTTAAGGATTTTCTAATACAGTTCTACGGATTTTGAACAAATGTTGGCTTATTTCCACCAGTTCACATCTATCTGCAGTTTTCCTGCAGGCAGTATGTAGACATACTGGAAGGAGGTGTGCTCAGTTTGAATGTATAGATACTAGAATGCTACACAACAGCCGTTGCATGGTGAGAACAGTTTGTGTTCTTGGAGGCAGCTAGCCCAAACTTAATTTTGGGGAGGACAACCTAGGTACAATTGCGTAGTAAGGGTGGCATTAGGAAACTGCAACAGCTAGCTCAGATTTCAGAAAATGAAAATCTTCAATACTGCACTAGCACACTTCTCTGGCCACGCTGTTTCCTTGATCTTTTCTGCCGTAACTGAGCCGTAAGACAGGCTGGTAAACAAGCTTAGCAGTTGTGGGTGGCTTTTGCGGGTATTCTGTGTTGCACCATTATGACCTGGAAAGCTGAAAGGATCAGCCAATGTCTGTACGCAGTCTCAATGACCGAAATGTTCAAAGGCATTTTTTTCTGAAGCAGATGGCTCTTGCATTCCACAGAATTGTAGCATAGTGGGACTGCTGAATTAGTAATACAGAATATGCCTGTAACTTGATACATGTTGTGTGGGTTACATTTTCATGTCTGGTGCAAGTAATTTCCTTTACCGGTTTCCCTAGCGAATGAATGAATGAATGTATTTGCTTGTTTTCCACATACTGCTGAGAAGAGGGAAGCAGTTTGCAGTGGGGAGGAAACATCATTGTAAACCACACAAAATTGGTAGAGTCCCTACTTCAGTACAATTTGCTTTTGACTGCCAAACAACCTTCATAATCCACAGGAATACTTAAGTGTTTTCTAAATCTCTTGTCGTGCCGTTAGCCATTTTAACAGCTGAGGGCCCTTTAATTCTGTGTTGCTGATTTGCAGTACGTAAGAGTCTCAGTGCTTTGTTTTTGTGTGGAAAAGGACTGCTGACAGCTATAAGCCAAATATAATCCTTTTAACACTTTACTAAAGTAAAAATTTCCTGGCTGAATTTTTTTTGCCACTTGCCAAAGACAGCTCTTGAAGGGTGAGGTAGAAGCTGAAATCAGTGACAGTCAAGACAGCCCCCCCCCCTTTTAAAAAATATTTGTGAAGTTCTGGTTTCAATACTGCAATAAGTTTCGGCAGCAGTTCTCATAGTCTTTATGGCAATTTTCATGAGATGTGGACTGCAGGCTTAAATTATAAATTTTTTTCAACTAGTTAGAATTCAGCCTATTGGTGAATTATCCGTGAAAAATGTGAAAAACAGTGAAAAAGCTTTCTTTTTATAAATTTGGCTGTGGAAAGGGATGAGTGGAGTGTTGAGTCACAGCTCTGTGTTGTGAGCAACCAACTAAACCAGCATGAAAAGAAGTGGAACAGAAAGCTAAATGTGCATTTCTTTATTTGCAACATTTCTACTCCACTTTGTAACACATGTCCCATTTTTGTTGCTACTGTTTGCAACATTATCTTAAATCATAAGTACTTTAGAGAAGGATATTCTTCTAAAATTAGCCCCTGTAAATTATTTGACAAGTGAAATATCCAGTAGTGTTTTGCTAACTGCCTTCTTATTAGACTTTCTGTAGTTACATAGAGGAAAATTATACACCAGCTTGCTTATTTGGTAGGGATGTGTCTGTGGTATGGTGCCATGGTGCTTTTCTGCAAGTCTTGAATCGCCCTAACTTATTTGGAGAAGTACAAAATGGAACTCTCATCCTGGTGTGAAACTAGGCTAGTATAACCAGGCTAAATAACTCTGAGCATCTTATCAGAGATTCTGTCCAATAAATTACCATTCTGTTGGCATCCATTTTGTAGAAGCTGCTGTTTATTCTGGAATCTAATATATCTAGAAGGTCAGGTGGAAAATATTTGCTGTTATTAATTAAATATTCAATCAGAATTCTTGCAATCAAATGCTCTCAGAACAGATGACAAGAAAAGACAGTGTTTGTGACGGTTGGCCTATTGTTTAGTAGACAACCATTAACAGCTCAAATATTGTTGTTCTCCATTAAAGGTGTAATTAGCATGAATCAAACTCTTTTCTTTCTCTTTCATAACAGTTGCAAGCTAAATGTGCTGATCTGCAGGCAAAATGTACCGAAGCAAAAAAGACATTGAGCGAGGTAATTTTTCTTTGTTTTTCTGTGAACTGATCCTAACCAAATCATTTTTGAGAAGTTTGGTGTGTAGAGGGATGTATTAAATGGTGAAGCTGTTTGACAACTTACCTCACTGATCCCATGGTGTGGGGAAGCTGAGTACCAGGAATCGTTTTATGTGTGCAAGTGTATTTTAATTTATTATTAATTGCAACCCTTAGGTTAAGAGTTACAGTGAAAAGCTGGACAAGGAATTGGCAGCCTTAGAAACAATAGAATCCCAAGCAGATTCTAGGTAAGTTTCTTTCTTTGTGACCTTTGAAATTCTGAAAAATGATGGTTTTAAAATGAATCATTCAATGTTTCTTGTTTTTTCAATCTAAACAAATAACTACAATTTAAAAACTAAACAATTCTCCAGCTTGCCTTCCAAAGACAAGAAAATATTACCATACTACTCAGTCAGAATGAAAAGTGTCAGTCTGTAGCCGAACATAATTGTAGGTGTTCTGAGCAGAAGAACCCGAGACACATTTGGCAAATCGATGATGCCTTCCTGATCTTTATTTTCTTCATATTTGAAGCCTTCATCTCACATAAATTAAATAGGAGGCGCTCTCAAAACTTTCACAATAATGAGGTCAGAACATAGCAAAACCATCAAAATACTCAGTGCAATACTACATTTTTATTTTGACCTTACTATATCAGTGGTGATATTTAGTTTTTTAATTTACACAGATTTTACTGGAAACTTATTTAGAACTAACCTTGTTCTAACGTATTTTAGTTCTCCATCTGTTTAAATTATAAACTAAAAATCTAATGTGGTTTACTGGATCTTCAAATTTAGCATATTACAGAGTCTGCGAGCACTGGTGGCCATGAATGAAAACTTAAAAAGCCAGGAGCAAGAGTTCAAAGCACACTGTAGGGTAAGTTTTAGTTTCTTATATAAGGATTTATTTAAAACTTGGTAAATAAGCAATGTGCTTCTTCCTGATTTGTCATCGTGTTGTGTGTTCCTGTCTGTCATCTGTCCCGCTCCACGCCCCATCCTCTTTACTGGTATTTCCAGGTTTATATTTAATACTGCCACCAGCTTGATTGCGGCAGAATTGTGGACAGTTGCCCAGTTCTGCAGTGTGTCTATCTGCAACAAGGCTGATGACCAAGAAGGTTGGAATTGTATTAACCAGAAGGCCTTGCCCCCTGCCCTGAGGCAGGGAGGTGTAACGAAGGCTGCCAAGGCATCTAAATTAATGTGGTCTTCAATGTTCTGTTGTGCCTGGGACTCTTTAGTAAAGGATAAATCCTAGACATGGAATGGCAGATCAGCCTTGTACTGGTCACAGTTGTGGCTCTTGTTCCCATTACCATTTCTGCTGAGGGTAACTTGGGGGTGGGTTGACAGGGAGCACCAAAATGTAAGTTTGAGATTGGGCTGTACTAGGTACCCACCTGTGCTATCCACAACCTGAAATGGATTGTCTCTTCTTGGATAATGCAGCCAACGCTGACCTGAGTAGAGGTACAGTGCCAAAGAGGAGAGCTCCATGAAGGCCCCTAGGTTTGGAGCAACCTACCAAAAGAGACAAGACTTGAGATGAAGCTATTGTAGCTCTCAGAGCATGTTTCAGTTTTACTGCTTAATTACTATGTTTTGCTGTCCTGTTTACTGCTGTGTTTATGGACTGCCTAGAAATATGATCAGAGAGAATTGTTTTAATTCTCTTCTCTTTAAACAATAGCGGATGGTATTTAACAGAATGAAAAGAAGTAAAAAGAAATAGTGCCCTGAGGCATAGACTGAGCACAGGAACCTCATTTTCCCATACATACTCCTTTGGAAAGCTCTGAAGGATTGTAATGGAAACTACCTTGCAAGTAACTGTAGGTTTGTTTATTTTTACAAATATTGTATGTTGCAGTCCTGTGTCATGCTGTTGCTATTGCAATATTCCTTCCTCAGTTTCATTTTCCATGTTGCTCATTAGTTGTCTTAGCTGAATCTAGTATAATTGCAAGTAAGAAATAAACCCGTTCCTGTGTTTGACAAAAGCAGACAGTTCTATGCAATGAGCAATAATGGATGCCTTACCCTTAAGCAGGGAATGCTGTTGAATCTTATAAACTTCAATTTAAAGTGTGCGGTCAGCTCCACGATTTTGTTAGTGGTATGTTGTCAAGCTTCCTGCCCTCTTGTGTTAAGAGGACAGGTCTCAATTAAAAGCAACATAAACTTCTTTTGTTTTAAAGGAAGAAATGGAGAGACTTCAACAAGATATTGAGAATTTGAAAGCCGAGGCAGTGGAAAATGGGGAGGAACAGGTAAATAGCAAATGTCTAAATGTTTATTTTCAATTCGTGTTTTAAAATGCCTTCTGACTTTTGGCACATTCTCGTAAACGTTAAAGTATCTGTTGCAATCTCTGAAAAATTCTGTTCTCCACCACTGGTAAAGTCACAGTTCAGGCTAATAAACATAGAAATACATTAAACTGAAAATAGCCATAGTATTCTTCGTTATTTTTGCAGAACCCATGGGGCTAACTTATAGATGCTTTGTGCCTTTTTACTTCTTTCTTTGCAGTACCAGAGAAGAATCTCTGGATGTTGTGTTAAGAGCAGTGCATGCCTCTGACGAAAACAGGTCTTCCTCAGAAAGCATGTTTGTTTTGGTTGTGTTTTTTCTTAAAAGTGCATTCATTTGAAGGATGAAAGCACAAGTTTTCAGTGGCTCAGTACATTGCATGCCACGAACAGCTGTCAGAAGTTAGGCTTTAACACAAGTGCATCTGGACTGATGGCGATGAATAATGAATGAACAAAAAAGAAAAGCTTGAATTACTTGTATTTTCAGTGGGTAAACATTTGATACATTTATGCCTCTGAAATGAGGTAGATTACAGGTTCCATGATGCTGCTGTCCTTCTGAACACAGCATGAAAAAATTAAAATGGAAAACCTAAATCTTAAATTTTTAAACGAGAAAAAGTTATCTTAAAGTCCACAATCCAGGAAATCTAGAATACACATCAGTTTATGCTTAACCCTGATGCTGAATCAAAGTATTCAGACAAGAAGTATGGATAATCCTCTAATACGTATCTTAATTTAAAGTGTGACTGTTGTAAAACAGTGTAAAAACTGTTGACAAATTTTAAAAACTAAAATATCAAAGGCTTAAAAGCTAGCAAAATGCACTTGTTTGAGTAAAATATGTCATTTTTTAATGCAGATTATGAATGATTGTTTAAAAAAGCCCCAGCAAATGGTGGTGTTATTGTTGGAGCTATGAAATGGAAGATAGACAAATATAGAAATCAAACCCAGTCCGCACATTTTTGCGACTGCAGCTTTCGTATGCTACTGTAACACACAATTGTTTTGGGTTCTCAAATTCTAGGAGCCGAATAAGATCATAGAACAGCAGTACAAAACTGAGAAAGATAAACTTCAAAAGATCCGGCTGTTATTGGTGAGTAACTCTTTGTAAATTTTCTTGTACAAAATTATTGATGTTTTTCTTATCTTGTAACTTCTAATACTACTTTTCGTTGTTCTAATTTTAAAAAGTTTTTTTGTCACAAATGAATTACAAAAAACATTGAGCCTCAGCCAATCCTTTTTTTTTTTTTTTTTTAATTAATTATTTAGTAACAAAATATTGCTGGGGGGGGCTTCATCCGTTTTAAGCAAAGAACAAGAAGAGGCTTTGTTTTCTCCCCTCCTAACTTTCTATTCAGGCACGAAGAAACAGAGAAATAGCCATTTTACAACGCAAGATTGATGAAGTACCCAGCCGAGCTGAGCTAACACAGTATCAGAAGAGATTTATTGAACTTTACAGTCAGGGTATGTATATCAAGCAGCAACATCCTGCTGAAGGCTAAAGCCCTGAAAGGAGAGCGATTGCATTTTAAGCATATGGCATGTAACAACAGCACTTACTAATTTTGAGGTATTTTAACGGTCTTTTGGTATTCATATTATACACCCTATTTTCAAGCCTTTATAAACTGGCTATAGGAATTTTCCTGAGCGTAAAACAATGCAGAAGATCTCCGGAGTAAATTTTGTCTGCAACATGTTCAGTCACTTAGGTTAATAACTGGTGTGTTTAGAAAGTCCTTGATTCACCTTTTACAAATGAGGTTGCTGTAAATTTGAGTTGTGTAATTAATTGCTATTAAGGTTAGATTGCTTTCATTGTTTTCATTGACGTGAGATATCTGGTTCTGAACCAAACTATATCAAGAACTACAAAGTAAAGGCAATTTCTTGAAGGGATTGTTTTCTTTCATTTTTGGTTTATAAATATCCTGCAATATCTTGGTAGGCTCAGAGTATAAATTGTCTTTAACTTTTTTTTTTATGATAAGAAGTTATAAAATGGGGAAACGTGCTCAGCTGACTTTTTGGATAGGTGCGCGTTGGCTGTGCGTGGATGGTATGGAGCATGCAAAGTGATAAAATTTTGAAGCTATTCCATTAAACTGGTAACAGACCAGCATGCTTACTGGTGTATATTTATTGTAGTTTGTGTATTAGCATAAGCTAAAATAAGTTTCTACCCAGAAGAACTAGCTAATGTTTTAAAGATACTCTGCGTTTACTGAATAAGTGTATGAACCAAGCTCTTGAAGGTTGAGTAGTTCTAAAATTGTTACCTAACTTTGATTCAAAGCCCTTGCCCTCACGAGGCACCTCTAGTGACATAGTCGTGTGCTGTCTAAGTCAGTGCATGGAATAGAGGTACTTCTTTAATGAGTACAAATCCAGTACTTTCTTCCCCCCATGTTGCTTCTTATGTGCTATGCAGGTTATTTAATCGAGTCCAGCTATAAAGACAACTTCTACAGATTGTTTTCTCTGTCCTAAGTGAATCCAGACAAACAATCTATGGTCAGAGCACCTAGCTGTTCAGAAGGTGGAGGCTTCATTTATATCTGAAGTACAGAAAGATTAAGGTCAAAGAGACTTGTGCAGCTCTGGGTGTAGATTTAAGATGCTTTGAATTTTATGGGACTTTATTTTCCATAGTACAAAATATGTGTAGCAACTTAAGATAACACACTGCTCAGTTGTGCCCAGGAGCCTGCATTGTACAGGCTAAGCTTTTGGAAAATTGAGCTGAAAATCTCTAGCAAGCCTTTCTGTGAATTGTGGTATTTTTTTAGCAGTTTTTCATTTAGCCAGATTCAGGTGATCTTCAGAGTTGCCAAAACCTGGGGGTTTTTTGAACTTTGATCCAAGGGGTGTTGGACAAGACTATCTTCACGAATGCCTTCCAACCTCTGTGATTCTGTGATTCTTTACTAGAGTGCTTTTAAGTTCCAATGTTCCCTGCTTTATTTTTAACCTAACTGAACCTCTTTCCCTGAAAACATTCAAGACAATCAATGAGCCAGTTGGCTCCTCCTTCCTCTTCTTTCTTTGTCTTACCCTACATGGGCTCTGGTGTGTGCCCATAAGGCTCCATGAGCTGGCACAACTTTCTAACCCAATGGAAATCCTGAAAAGTTTTCTTCTGGATAGGTATGGAGAATCCACTCATAAAAGATCTGTGACTACCACAGCTGCTGCAAGAAAGGGAAGAGCTGCACAAAGGAAAAGGTTTGGGAAAGGCCTCTTCCATTTGGCAGCAGCAAGACCTGCAAAAAGCAAACTAATTAAGAGAGTGCACCTGAAGTAAGCCTGTTGGCGATCCTTGTGTTCATGCAGTTTTTTATGTCAGCATTTGGAAAATCTTTGTGGAACATGCTGAATAGCCCTTACTAATTTGTCAACCTGTTCCAGGCTTTCCTGAATTCCTTGGTGCTTTCAGGCTCCCAGTACTGCATGGTTCTTGAGGCTACTGCATGTGCAGAACATGTGTCACAATCATACTGTGGCAATGAGAAAGCTCTGTGGTCCCAAATATCTTGCTGCTACAGCAGTAGACACTGCTGGATTTCTGTCACTAAAACATTCAACCTTGAGCTGTGGGTTGCTGTTGGGCTTCAGCTGGAGAACAGAATTGTACAAATCAGAAGTTGGACCTTCTTTAAAAATTTGGATGTTTAATGATGTTTTGACATGGGGAAGGAGCTTATGCGGTCTGTGAACGGTTCCATTCAAAAGTTCAGTCCAGTGTATCAGTTCAGTAAAGGTTTTATTTAAAGATAGCAACTTGTTAGCCTTTCGAGTTTAATGTAACGAGCATGATTTCACTCAGGTTTATCTTTTTTTAACCCATATGTTTTTTGCAGGTTCAGGATTCTAGACAGTGCTTAATATAGTAACCATTATAACTTTTGCCAACGGTCCTTCTCTGTTGAACTCTTTCCTTGGGAGTCGCAAATATCTTAGGTTTCCTTAGGCACTGAAGAACTAAAGAATAGGTGAACACTTAGCAGATTGGAGTATCATCATCTTGTAGGCCCAAAGGGAATGCTTGTTTGAGCCTTACTTTCCCCACCGAGCTATGACCAACATCTGCTATAATCACCTAAACCAGAAAGTATTCTTTAAAAAGAAAGTATTATTTAATCCTGTCAGCATGAATAAATTGTAAGAAGAGAAAAAAGGCTCTAAAACAGTAAAAGCTTTCTTGGGCATCTTGCACATGTGTAGCTTGAAATATATAGTATAATGCACTTTTTTACCACATAGTACTATCAGTTTATCTGTTTCCTTCCTGTCCCTGCCTAGCCTGTGCCTCCCCACCACTGTGGGCAACTGTTAGCAGCACAGCAGCCTGTATGGTGTCAGGGTAAAGCTTATGGAGGAAGGATGAACAGAGAGTGGTAAGGAAGCACAGCCGACAGTGCCAACATGTGTTTTCATAAAGGACTGTCAGCAGTTGAGGCTTGATTTAAACACTGAGCTGTGGGCTTCTCATAAAATCTGATAGCTGCAAACCCTGCTGGAGATTTACATGCAGAGGGAATATTCTTCCAGAATGTATTAAAGACTCTGTTCCACTATTGATAGTGGAAAGTATGTTACATAAAGCCTATGAAGTATTTTTACAGATTCCATTTCACCTCATGCTTTTTTATTATTCTACCCTTTTTTTGTTTGCAGTCTCAGCAACTCACAAAGAAACGAAGCAGTTCTTTACTCTTTATAATACACTGGATGATAAGAAAGTATATTTGGAAAAGGAGGTAAGAAAATTTTATTACTGTTTTCTAAATATTCAGTCTGTGAAGAAGGAGATAAGACTTCTACTTAGATTTCACCATATTCAGTCATGTCAGAGCAGGGTTAACAGTCTTTGTAAGTAAAAATGAAACAACTGATTCATAAGAAAATTTCTAATATTGAGGGGGAAATGGTCTGTGTTGTAAAAGAAGAGCTATTAGTACAGCAGGTTTAAACTACTGTGCTCACAAAACAAGAGTAACATTTGGTTAGCAAGTGTCTCTGTCTTAGTATCACAGGACCAAATTACCCTCTTTTTCTCTTTTTGGTCAATATAATTTATTATGAACTGATGCTACAGTCAGTAACTTTGGAGAGCAAATTCCAGCTGCTGTGACCAACATCAGAGTTAGTTCTCAGGGTCTGAGCCTGCCTACACTGAAGTCGCTGGTGATTTTACTGCATCAGGATCAGAAGAGTAGCTTTCATGAAAGCGAAAGCTACTTTCAAAAAAGTAGTTTTCATACTTTTTTCCCTCCCCTCTCTCCCTGCTATGTAGAGGTCGGCTCTTTCTTGGGGATGACTTAATTGAGTGATTTCCATTTTCTTTTTGCAATGACAAGCATGTGACCTCAGTAAAGGTGGAGAAATAGCAGCAGTCAAGACGATAAAATTATGACATTACTGTAAAAAGTATATAATATTTTGATACTTCAGGCTTCCCTCTAATAAAATAAGAACAGATTAGTTAGTTTTGCATTACTTAGATATATTTGTTTAGTTTGCGAGACAAACAGTAGTCAAATTTCTCACTATGTAAAGACCCTTTATCTCCTGTTTTTGAAGATGATGAGCAACAATTTCCTTCCCTTAAGCAGCTGATTCTAATACATGTGCTAGATATTGTTCAGTTTTTCAATTCAGTAAAGTCAGTAATTTATGTAGGCTTTTTAGGGAGCATGTGATCCTGACCATTGCTTGCCATACAACACAACTGAAAGAATAGGTTTAAATACAGAAATATTCTTTAACAACTAACCTATGCTGCATGTACTGTACCTGTGCTAAAACTGTGAGGAGAGGGAGTTGGGGAGCAGGGGGAACTTTTGGCGAACAGCATCCCTTCAGGCCAGAGTAACGTTAGGCATGTCCAAGAGCGTGTTAACTGTGGGGGGGGAAAAGCCCAACTTCATCCCTTCCCGATTCCCCTACTTAGTTCTGCAGTAACAGAGTACAGTTTACCTGCTTTCATTTTGATAACCTTAAAAAGTGCTCCATGTAAGTCTGCTGGGAAGCTCACCAATGTTCTACTTCAGTGCAGAACTTACTCAGGGATATAATATCTTTTTCCTTTGGCAAACATACAAGACCGGGCTTCCTCACAGATTTTCTGAAGGCCAGGATGGTGGAAAAAAACCCCACCCAGAATACTATTTCCATGCTAAATACTATTCTAAACTTTAACTTTCCTCAGTTTATCCTCATATAAGTACTTGAAGGCATGACCGCAGCTTCAGGGTAGATGTGGCCCTTTCTGTTGCAGAAAAGTATTATACCACTCTATGAATATTGTCAGAATCCAAGTTGCATCACAATAAATTTAAAAGTAACTTGTGTGACTCGGTGATTTAACAACACATGTAAATAATATATGTAAAAGCATCTCCAGTTCTGTGCTGAATTGAGCCTTATGGCTTTTTTATTGATGTGTGTATATATATTTTTGAGTTAGGTCAGTGATCGGTACAAAGCAGGTTCTTACCAAAATTTAACCCGTGGTGATGATGGTCATGTGCTCTAGAAATACCTAATTTCTGTGAGCGGTTTCAGTTTAGCATGAGAGAATGCTGTTTCTGAAAATTATTCTACCTGGTGGTCCCTAAGATTCTAAAATAAATTATCTTGGAATGAGTGGTGTAACTTACCTTTTTGTCTCCTGAAAATACCATTAAGAATTTTCCTTGAAAGTTTTTCAGATATCAACTTCTTACAAACCAACAGTGATGGTACTGTGTAATGTCAGTTACATACTGAATATTCAGGAACTCTAGCTGTAAAACTTGCATCCCTGTGCAAGAGTGGGCAATGTAATGGATGCAGTAGTCCTGGCAAATGCTTTACCCAAGCCTGTAAGAAGATTATCACGTGCTTTGTATGTCTGTGGTCTTTCATTGTTTTTATTTTCTTATTCCAAATGGCGAAATGTATTCATAGTACATAATACAACAGGTTGCAGATAACAATATACCAGATTTAAGTAGCAGCTATAGAATTCATGTTACTTTAACTTCTCCCCTAGGTTACAGTTTCATACAGATTTTTTATTTTGAAGGCAAGCCTGCAAATTTAAGAAGCATACAGAGATTGTTTCTGAAATGGGCACATAAAAACCAGCTGACAGAATACAGAGCAGATGTATTTCATTGTTGTATAAATTGGCAGTACTCTTGCCAATATAATTCAGTGCCTTTTGGGGGGGTTTGGTTGGTTGGGGTTTTTTTCAGTTTCAAGCTTCACTTATATGGCTGTAATTTCAAAAGGCAAACAAATTGATCAAGGGTTTCTTTTAGCTTGATGTCAGTCACAAGAGAAAGAGGTCTGAATGTCTTCTGATACAGTCTTAACTTTTTAAATATCAGATACAGTTGAGGTTTCCTTGTGTTGCTTTTAATATTAGAACCAAGGTTTCAGCAAGTAAATACTGTCTGTTACTGTACAAAAGATGCCCTTGGCATCTGTGCTTCACAAAGATTTCTGGAATATGCTTGTGGTTTTTCTTGCCTCCCCCCCTCCTTTTTTTTTTTTTTTTTTTTTTTTTTCCCATCAAAAAAAAC
>VFFE01007622.1:231597-333950 GCA_008921705.1 Burhinus oedicnemus | reverse complement strand
ATAATGCTTTTTTCTGCATTAACACATTTGACGCTTTTTCTTCCTCAAGCATAACTTTAAAAACCTACTGGCCCTGACAAGCTACGTTAGGAGAGATTCCCTGATGTTTTAGACAGCAGCCAGCTTTCTAAAGGAGACGTACCTTGGTAGCGGTGTTCACACTCGGGGAAAGTTTGGGATTTGCTCATTTCTTTTAGGCATAAGAATCAATAAGATTAATGTTGATACATAAATCTAGAAATGCAGCAAGTTCTGCTGCTGTGGAATTAGCTGCTTGTTTGGGCTTTGGGGGATTCTTGCAGTTTTTGGAATTGTATTTTTCCCTGTGAAAACTTAGGAGGCAAAAGCTTGTCAGAGAATGCAAAAATAATTTTTTGGGAGAGGAATACAACAGGGCTTTTATGTGGTTGTGCCCTGGCACCAGAGGGAGGGAGGGAGGGAGGGAGGGAAAATGTATGCTCTAGACTAGCAGCAAACTTGTCTGTGAAGCTGTGATGAAAGAACGTCATTAGAACCACCCCTGAGAGGAAGGCAGTCCGTTCTATAAGAACCAATCCTCTTCATGTTTAGGGACTTAAGTTATGTTTGTCACAACTTTGGCACGAGGAGAAAAGAAGAGATTTCTTATGTGTGGGTCTTGAGGAAGTACAGCATTGCATAGGAAGGCAAAGATGTCTCCTGCTCTCCCTGTTTGATGCAACTAACAACCAACCAAAACAAGATCTCAGTGTTGCATCAAAAACCTCTCTTTTTTTTCTTTTTTTTCTTTTTTTTTGGTTAATTAATTTCAATGTGTCAACATTGTGGTAGGATTGTTCCATAAGCAAGATTCCAGGCTTGCAGAGATGGAAGCCTTAGTTTAATTTGGAATGCTACCTGTAGTGCCATTGGTACTGAGACTTCAGCATTAGCTTTTTCTTTTTTTTTTTAAGAGCTGGCCTAAATGTTCCTTGCGTTTAAAGCACAGGCCATCATTTATGAAGCATCTGTCTCTTATTGTCTATTATAGATAGTTGTTCCTTATACAGTATATGTGTATGTGTGTGCCTTATACAGCGTATAGTCTCTTACCCTTCCTGTATACCAACAGATGGAAAAGAAGAAGCAAGAAAATAAAATGCGAAGAGATCAGTTGAATGATGAATACTTAGAGCTTCTAGAGAAACAGAGGCTTTACTTTAAAACAGTGAAAGAATTTAAAGAGGTAAGAACATTTTTGCTAAAGTAAACTGGCAAGTGTTCAGTGACCCATTTTGTCTTGACTTGTGCATTAATAAATGCACAACAGTTCCTAATACAATGCTTATCACACTATGTTCATGATGTCTCTTGGCAGTTATCTCCACGTGATTCTTGGACTCTGAATTTAATTCTGGAAATTCTTTTTTCACTGATAGACTAGCATATGTTACAGGGGAAGGATTAATTTGTTACTGAGCAAGCTGTATGTTTAGGTTTCCAAAAAGATCTATCAGCAGTTGGGTATTGGAGCAAAGAGGGTTGTGGAACTGTGTGTGAATAAGGGAGGGAATCCAGACTCTCAGTGGTTATAAATACCTTTAGGAACCAGCCTTGCTTTCTAACCGCAAGGCTGTGAAAGGCAGTGAAAGCACTGTTCATTGATTTAGCCTTTCCCGAGCTGTTCATCATAATGTGCTTCTGTGAATTGTCTCCATGATAATGAATGACAAAGTAGTGCTGCCAGGTAAAATTGTCATTTGGCTTCAGATGTTTGAGGAAAAACATCTTTCTGTGATTTGCCCTGCTTTGTTCCAAGACAGTTCCTTCCTGGTTTGGGCAGCGTACTCTGGGAGAATTGACAGGGACTGTTGAGCTGCTTTTCTGACATATAGAATTTTGTGTCCTAGTTGCAGAAGTTAGGTGGAAACTTTTGCAAACTGTTTTTGAAGTTCCAGATAACCTAAAAGTAATCTCAATTATCAGATTTGTTCAATGTTTAAGTAAAAAAAGTGGATGTGCTCTAGGTACTTGTAACAACTTCAGATGAATGGTCAAGCAGCATTCCTTTTGGCTTGAATGTCATAACATTTAATGAGTATTATCATTGGAATAACATTATGGATGAATCAGAATTATCTTCAGCTCATCACTCACTCCAGACTACTTTGGATTTTGGAGATCTTTCAAAATAAAAGGTTTCAGGTTTGCTGATGTGAAGACAGAACTGGTAGAGTTAAGAGCAACTACCTCCTTATCTGTTTGCTTTCTGTTAACAGGAATGCCGTAAGAATGAAATGCTGCTCTCCAAGCTGAAAGCTACTTCTTCCTGAAGAACTCCAGCTGGTGAAGTTTAGAGATGATTGTTCAGTCCGTTGAATCTCTTTTGTGAGGTGACAGTTATAACTGCAATGTAGATACATAGAGATATATATATATATAAAAAAATTATACACATAGCTGTAAAAGTCTGGTTTTTTCCAGTATGTATTCAGTCTTACATTCCTTCATCAATGGCTGTATTATTCATTATTGCCTCCACTACACAGTAAAGAGTTAACACAGTACAGCAAAATAGAAATATTGTCTAATTTTATTTATTTGGGTTTGGGGTTTTTTTCCACAGTAAGGACAATGGGGATGTTCTTTATTTGGGTTTTAACACTGAATTGGGTCAAGATTCTGGAATAAGTAAATATGTACTGTGTAATATGTCCAGTACCACAAGATGAGCACTGCAGAATGCAGTAGTTTGTAAATTTTGGCCAAAAAACCCTACAGAATGAGATTCTTGAAACTCTCTTCACCAGCTAATAATGTCACATTATTTTAATTTACACTTTAGCCATAGATAAGATTCCAAAGGACAAAAATTAATTTCTGATGGTTAAGACATAAGAAAATGGAAACTTACCTTGGATAATTCCTGGTGTAAAATTATAGATCTATATTTTTATAAAGTCTAGCTGTTGTATAAATTTCTTCGAAGTTTCATTTTTATATATAAAAAGTGTGCTTGTTAAATTAATAGCTCCAGGAAAAAACACCGTAATCACTAGGACCATCACCTTATCCCTGGCTGGGATGAAAATCAAAGTCTGTGTCACCTGTAATATGGGAAGATAAAGATTCAGACATTCTGCTCAAATGAACTGATGCTCACCTTTGAAGACAACAACCTATTTACCCTGCTGAAGATTTGCCTTTGAAAGTTTAGAAACTTTGTGGAACACTTTCTGAAACATTTTTATATCTGTATATACAGTATTTTATAATTCAAACAGTTGCTTTTTGTACTTAACATCAGGATTTTGGACTGAATTCTTAATGTACATCACATCTTCAGGAGAAGAAAAACCACGTTCTTTTTTCCCCAGTAACACTGACGACAGTGCTGTTCGATTGCTTTCTATGGCAGCGAATATAAAATAAAGAATGTTTGGAATCCAGTGACCTTCTGCTATTGTGTTTTTAAGGTGGCACTTGCTTTAGAAGCCTCAATATGCTTTTGAAATACGAGTGCGTTAAAAGATGAATTGTGGCAATATTCACTCATAAGGATGTTTTCATGTGTCACGTAGCAGTTGGTAACATTTTGTTTTCTCCTGCTGCTTTTGGTAAGCTTGCTTTGCTATTTGGCACAAACTGTCAAACCTGGTATATGCAAAGGAGGTCCATGGAAGGTTTTATTTGTCTTCCATAGGCATCCGCTTAAGATACCGAATGCTCAGTGGAGACAGCACAAGTTCATCACACTACAATACCTGATTCCACTACTTTTGAATTCAACGGAAGGTTTGCTATTAGCATGTGATTTTATGCAAACTCGGTAGCATTGAAAATGGAGAAGCGTAGGCATTTATTAAGCCTTGCATAAGGAGATTGTTGGTGTTCTGTCCAGGTAAAATGCAGTGAGCTACCAGAACTGTGGTAGACAATGTACAATGTGACGTACCTTCTCATAAATGAGACTCTGGTTTTGTGACAACCTGAAACACGTTTCCTGTTCCTTCAGTACAAACGGAAAGAAAACCTTTCTGCTGAGCCAGCTCGTACCTTACTCCCCCACACTAGTTAGTGACTAGAATATATACAGGCTGCTCCTCTTGTACCTATTCAAAAAGTCAGCCTTCCTAGAGCTAGTGGAATAATGAAGGCAAAATTGCGTTCCGGGTACCCGGGTACCCTTAAAGAAGGAAAAAATTACATTCAGAGTTCCTTCAAAGAAGGAAATTTCCACCGAGTGCTACTTGCAGACTAGTATCAAAGTCAGCTTTGATACAAGGAGACATTATTTATGTCTACAAACTTTGCCCTCTATAAAAATGAAAGTTCTCTTTCGAATTTGTAAATTGAATAATTTAACTTTGGCACCAAGATAAGCTGTTTGTGAATTCAAGCTGTGATGTATTTGCATACCATGCACTTATAAAAAAATAACTTGAATGGCCATTTCAATATTGATTTTACAATTTTCGTCAAAATTGCTTTAGTATCAAGCAGAATTTCCTAGGTAGGGTAAGTAATGAACTTACATGTAGAATAAATGATACGATTATTTGTTCAGTATAACATTAAACTTCATGCTTACCTGTTACAAACAAAGTAACCTGGAAACTTCACCATGGAACGTAAAAACATTATATCCATTGCTCTGGTGAGGAGCTAGTGATTTTGACTAAGATACAAATCTGGGGTTTGTGAAGATCCAGTTATTGCTCATAGAAAATAAATCAGAGTCCAGATTATAACTTACTGTAACGAGTCAATTTCTTTCTACAATAGATGGAAATCCAGGGCAGACAGATGTGATCGTAGCTTTCAGACCCTGGTGTGAAAGTGAGAGGAAAGAAGCCAGAGAGGTATGGAAAAAGTGACATCGGCTATTCCTCGCTTTCTGTCGCAGGCTGTGTGTGCTGCGGGTACCAATTCTTCTCATACCTGGGGACAAATCAAAATGAAGAGGCACCTCTATTAACAGCCACCTTCGTTCCTCCTCCTGCTTAACTTGATGACTGTCAGGCTTAACCCCTAGATCAGGCTGTCCCCAGTCAGTTCTAGTGTGGAGGAACAAGTACGTATCATGCTATGGCTACTCATGGGAAGGTGATTTTTGGGAACTGTATACAAGTTGCTTTGACACTATAAACATGAAAATCCTGCTAAACGGAAACGACTGAATTAATTTTGGTTTTCAGTAAAACAATGAAAGGTGTTTGTCAGTGAAGGGCAGTGTCAGGAGGTAACTTTTAAGTGGAGTTTTCGAAGAACGAAGGGCAGTGTGTTAAAGTGGTTATTTTAAGTCAATAAACATAAATGTGTACCACGTCTTTGCTGGAGGTTTAAGGTTACATTAATTTTTTATCTACAGAATTAAAAATGTTTAATGCCACAGTTTGGTGATTGGAGCTGTGCAGCTGAGGCACTAAATTCTGAGAGTGTAGATGTGTGTATGCAGAGGATTATACAAACCTATAGCAAGCAGAATCTGTCTTAATTCTCCGTTTCGGCTGGTTGCAAGGTAGAAGCTAAGAGTTTCTCTGAATTTTACCTCAAAATTGCTGGATTTCTTTGACTGTTTAAAGAGAAAGATCTTGCCCTGAATTCATTTGGTAGTACCAGGCTTGTAAAATAATATTAACAGGACTTGTAGCAAAACTTTTTTTATTTGACAGAGCCTGCTCAGAGCTTTCATTTGCATTTCAATAAATTTAATTATTTATGATATGCTGATGAATAAACTGCTGTAAAGTAAGTCTGCTCTTTGTTTCAGAAGCTGAGACAGTCTCTGAACTTAAGGCATACACTTACCTTTTAGACTGTGACAGCTTTCTTTAAACGTAGTTCCAGAAGTGCACTTGTAAAATATCTGTTGAGAGTGAAATCAGTGACGTACACCTAATCCAAGCATGACAAAATCCAGACAATCTTTTTGTTACAGTATATGAAAATGAATGGAGCACTGCACCAAGTCACTGCTCATCTCAGTAAAAGAAAATCTTGGAAGACAAGTTAAAATGTGACTAATTTTTTTTTTTTTTTTACGGTTTCTTCCCTTCTTCCTCTTTATTTAATGAAAAATCTGCTTATTGAAGTGTGACCTTAGGGTGTAGGTTCCTGAACCAAACAGTATTTGATGGGGAGAGAGGTATGACATGCAGAAGCATTTTTCTGCGTGACAAAGTAGCACGTAGCCCTCTTTATTCTCCAGAGACAACTACGGTACAGGTATACCCAGCAAAACTGCTGAAATTTCTTTAGAAACATAAAATTACTTGCACGAGATAAAGGGTATTACTTCTTTTAGGTCCCACTTTAGCTGCCAGCACTCATGCAAAACAGACAGCTGGAGAATTGTGCTGGTACACCCACCAGCTTTGCTAAATTAGGCATGTAAGTAGGGCACATGTACAACGCGATACACAAATCTTACTCGTTTTGGTGGTGGATGACCTACTCTTAGGATAGTCTTTTATCTAAAAAAAAATTACGAACACAAGCCTATTTATTCGTGCAGTGTCTACACCGCCACGGCTGCCGCCTATGCCAACTCGGCCAGCTGCCATCAGAGCTACTGAGGCTCTGGTCCCTGGAGCTCGAGGCAGGCGCTGCCCCTTCACCCGGCTCTTCAGGCAGGGTTGGTGGCCACTTTGCACGCAGCAGCACGTTCCCGTAATCAGCTGGTGGCGTAGTGACTGTGGTGTCATCTGGATTATGAGGTGCTGCTCACAGGGGTTTGTAAACCTGTGTTCTCAGGGCCAAACCCTTCGTGTCTTTTTTGTATCAATATTCATGTAGGAATTGCTTGGGAATTCTCATGTAAAACAGCTATTTGGAGAGAGAGACTGAAGTATGGTTGAAAGATCATAAACTCCTGGGTACAATAATAAATTACTGAAGAGCTTTCATCACGGAAGCTGTTGCACGGATATGGGTCTCCAAAGCCTTTGGTTTTCTGCACAATCTGTGGATTCCAACACCACAACAAACTGAGGCCTTCATTTCATACAGCTGCAGCGTTCTCCGAGCCTTGCTGCAGGATACAGCAATGCCCTTCTGCTGAGCAATAGTCTCCAGGAGCAGATTCAGTGTCAGGAAATAAAATTAAAACTAGTAGTCCACTGTGTACAAGCAGAGATGACTGGTGTACTCCAAACTGGCAACTTGTATTTGGGGAAATAAATGACTGTATGTATGTTTCTTTAGAATAGCTGGGTTTTTTTTTTCTATTTGGATATTTAAGATACTGTATCATTTATCTTAATTCACATGGGAGTTGTATTTTCTGTATTTTGTTTTGGTCCATCTTGAAGCCACGGAAAACAACACAGCAATAATGTGAGATCTAAACACTAATGCTTGAAGTGCTACAAAGAGGAACGCTTGCATGCCTGATTTTACTCTTTCCTCTTTTTTTCAATTAAAATAAAGTTGCAAGTTTTAATCATGAGAGTAATTAATCACAGAAATAAAGTACCAAGGGACGTAGAAAATTATCCACAGTTCTAACTTTTTTTAATCAAGGTTGATGATTATCCAACAGTGATGCTCCCATTGCACCAAGTTACTGGGTTTGGCACGTAAATCCGTGGGTAAAAGGCTGTGCTCGCTGTGCGGCTGGCCGGGGAACGGTAGTGCCTTTTCTGGCTTTCAGCAGGAAGCAGCATCCACCATAATCCCAGATAATATATTTCTTCCCCCCACGCTAAGCTCAAATTCCATGTTATTAAAATCTACGATACTAATTCCTGAATATGTGCCGCTGCTCTTCTAAATGCAGACATGTACAGAGTCAGCGTGGGAAGCCGATTTTTGTTAAGAGCTTTCTAAAACTGCACCATAGTGAAATGAAAGCTCTGCTTGTTTCTTGTCGCCTCTGGCTGAGCGTGAAGCCAGGCTGCTTTCAGTGGAAGCCTGTCATTCCGTAACAACTCCCTGCTGTCACAGATGCTTGGGTGGACAGAGCACTGAACTAGTTATCTTGAGACCTTCTCACAGTAAAATTACAGAGGCTCAGGTTCACCTCTTAAGGAAGCTAAATTCATCTTTGAGGAGGGGGAGAGCTACAGGGTATGCTGCATCAGTAGCCCTGCTACCAGTTCTCAAGCTGCTGAAGACAGCCCTGCCGCATCTTCAGCATTTGCAGCAATCCCAGTGCAAGTCTACAACTACACTGCACTGCACAGTACTCTTCATGGTGTTCTCTCAAGTTCCAGATGCTGAGCCATGGTAAAATGTACCTTCAAAATCTCTGTCGCTTCTTGGAAGGGTTCCTGCACCAGAACCGGAGGCTGGTGTTCCCCCAGTCAGCTGGCACTTAGAGTTGGAACAAGCATCTCTGCTGCTGCTGCAGCCACAGACTGGCATGTACCTTCAGAGCAACAGGGTCACTGTTAGATCTGCGTGCTAGTAACTGCTTGTCTTACCAGGCAGGTGGGATACGGGCACTAAAATTTGGCTAAAGCAGGATTATTGGAAGCTTCAGGACTGGCCACATGCAGGAGATTTGTATGCTCTTCAACAACCAGCTTAAGATGACCTCTTCATTTTCTCCTTCCACATCATCTATTTAAAGATTTTTAGAACAGTGACTATCTCAGATGAAAAATTCAATTCACTTGAAACATTTATCAATGATTCTGAATAAAAGGCCTGCAAGTTTTAGTGACTTTTGGACTCTTACATATACGTGTCTTCCGCTTTAATTAATCCTCCAAACACTAGTTTGAACTGTAGCTATTCCATATACAGGCAAACAGAGATTCACAAGGGAAATTTAAGTTGGCATTTAAAACTCTGAGCCACTACCTAACAACTTTTTGAAATTCTAGGTTATAAAAATTTCTGAGTTCCCATCCTCTGCAGATGCGTAAGATACACAGATGCCTATGGCTGCAGACACAGCAGGTCACACTGGAATTTCACAGTACTGCAGGGTGGGAATTACAGCAGTGCCTGATCCCACCAGGCACTGCGGTACTGAGATGAGGCCAGGCGATTCCTATAAGGAACTGGAGGTTTTACCTGCACTTTGACAGCATGTGTTAAAATCACTTATTTAGAAAGAAGCTGAACTTGCCTAGGTCTAAGTTGCCCATATACCTGACATTAAGCGCAAACTGACATCACCAGATACACGAATCAGTTAGGCTACACTGCAGTAGACTCTGCTTTACAGTTAAGCAAATAAAGGCTGCATCATTTTTCTGTTTTTCAGAATACAAGCTACTTGATAATACCTCTCTGACACGGCTCTTAAGTACATCAGTCCCTAGCTGACGGAAACACACCTAGCTGCCGTCGCCTGTGAGAGACTGCCAGGGAACCAAGACTTTGGTAGGAGCTTTGTGGTCAGCACTCACGTCGATGCGATGCCCGTTAGCTGGTAACAGACAGAGATGAGGCTGAGTGTGATGCACTGCAGTGAGATCAAGATGCCAGTGGTGTATATTGCTGGACCTGTAATTCGTGACTTTTAGTCATCCTGTGCAGTTTTGTGGTGTTTACTTGAGGGTACGCTTTGACTCAAAGGGTTGCTTAAGCAGCAGAAAAGACAAAACTGGCAGAGAAAGGCAGTGTAAAAGGTTAAAGCCCAGCTTCAAAAGAGCTGTGATGTTGCCCAGCCTCATCAGAGCTACAGTGTTTTGCTCTTACTGTACCTAAAGAAGCTTTAGGAGGAGATGGGAGAGGGTGCTGGGTCTCTCTATCAGTAAAAGGCTGCCATGCTAGAAATGCTCAAAGATACTGCCAGCATCCCCCCTCAGGGAAGGGGAGGAAGTAAAACCCACTAGAGGAACACATACACAGAGAGAGAGAGAGAGACTGGGCAGCGTGCATGGAAATACTTATCTTTTCATTTATTTAGGTATATGTTGCTGGGACAGGAGTGCTTGTTAGATCTTGGAAAAACAATTTAAGGCTTGGTTTTGAGTCACACTGGAGTTTTTCAAGTCACTTAGATCTGATAGCATCAATACCTTCCTTGCAGTAGAAGAAAGTTGATGCAAGCTGACAAATTGTGGAATTCACTCAGACAGGGTGATGACGCACAACATTTATGATGCAAGGACCCCGGACAGTGCGGTGCAGCTACTCACCTACCACTGACAAACAGCCACGTTGCTGCCAGCAACCCTGGTGATTGAATACAGCATGTTTGGTCTTTGTAACACAAATGTATGCTTAGTTTTATGGGAGCATGACATAATAATGTATACAGTGCCCCTTCGCTTGGAGGTATTGGGTGTCTACTTTGAGCTCACCTGGGTTTCAGAAAACAGGGAGAGTCTGTGCCCTGCAGAGTGAGAGGGTCCAATGCAGGTGAAAGCTCTGTGCTACGTCCTGCTGTGCAAGCGGGTGCAAGTGTATTATCAGTAGCTCTGAATGATTTTACACTTGGCTCTAGAATTTTACTTAACCCCAGGGGACATAACTGACCTGTATTTCACCAAGACTTCCCGTCAAGAACTGCTGCTTGCTAGAGAACACGCAGCCCTTCAATCATACTAGGGTGTGGTTTTGAGCTGCTTAGTCATCTGTTTTAATTTCACATCAATTCAACAACTGATTGAATACAGCATGTTTATTCCCTCCTTTCCAAACAAATCTCAAAAATGAAGCCAGCAGTCTGCCCATATCACAAACATTTCAGTATTTCTCAATTAGCAGTTCCCACTGGTGCCTTTGCTAATGATGAGCGAGCTACAGGATGGCACCTGTAGCTGGTTACATGAGATCAGTCCGGTTACATTTGATAGTCATGGTATTAGACACATCCAGTGCTTTGCTTGCAGACCTTAACACATGTTGATACGGAGAGCAGACAGGAGGTATTCACTGCTTCGACCTTTTTTGCCAAACCCTGGAGCAGCATGTATGTATTTCCAAGGGGGAACTGTAAACTGTGAGTAGGTTTATATGCAGACATCTTCCATCTTCTTCATTGTTCCTAAATCCTCTTAAGTAGCTCTTGTGCATGAAAACTGTACATATCACAGGCATGCTTCCCTCCAGAAATCTCTGTATTATGCAATAAAGGAATTATTTTCCCCTCTGTGTCCCCTTTTATCTCTGCTTTACAAAAAGGTTCTTGAAGGCATTGTTGTAATTTTTGTTAAATGCTGTATAAATGAGAGGATTAAAGAAAGAATTAGAGTAGCCAAGCCAAAGAAAGATGCTTTTCCAGATGGGTGGGATGTTGCAGGAACAGAGAGGGCTTATTAATTCTGTGATGAAGAAAGGGATCCAGCACAGTACAAAAACTCCAATTAAGATGCCAACCATCAGAGCTGCCTTTTTCTCTTTCTGTTCTCTCCATGTTTCTCCATCTGCCTGGAAAGTGATAGCTGCATGACGAGCTGTAAACACCATCTGTGGTTCATGCGAAGCTTCCTTCACCTCAAAACAAAAGCAAACATGGATTTTTACCAAGACAATTTGTTTGAGTGAAGTATTACTTTTAAATGACAGCACGACATCTGTGCACCTACGACAAAAGGCCCCAACTCTGTTCCTTCCACGCTAAAAGAAAGAAAATGCCCCAGAGTGCCAAAATTACCAGACTTCTCATTATGTTGGAAAAGCTGCTGAGTGTGACTGACAAACAAAGCTAAATAAAGAGTAACTGATGCCATGTGTGTTGCGGGCATTCTTTTTCAGTTTATTTTACTGGATGCCTTGATACCTAGTGGGAAATCAGGTTGTTGAGGAAGGCTAACAAAGGCACATGCCTTCTGCCTCTCCCTAAACTAGACTCTCCTACACTGCTGCGTGACCTTTAGGGTTTCTCAGGCCTGCATCGTAAGTTAATTTCATTCCATTGCAGGCCCTTTGGGTCATCTCCCTAAGGTGTCAGGGAGGGACCCGTAACAAATGCCTGCTCTTTGACTATAAGATAAAGCTATTTTCTTCAGCCTAACTGCCTGGATGCAGAGTTCAAAATCCCATCCCTGGTGGGTGCAGGAACTTAGCACTACCACTTCTTCTGCAGAAGGGACACAGCATACCCCAAAAACCTCAGCTAAATCTACAGGAATATTTTTCCATGAGAACCTTTTTTAATGAAAGAATGGGATTTCAATAAAAGTTTTAAGAAATGCACCTGATCTTTGGAAAATGTTGATACTTCATTACCCGCCCCAAAATCATAAATGCCTGAAATAAAATTGAATACTTTGCAAATATTTGCGTGGAAAGTAAACCCATCAAGAAGATTCCCTTATGAAAGACAGAAGTCCTTGACAGAGGCTATCTCATCACAGGCCATCTTCCTCCTGGAGAGGGACAGAGCCATGTATCGCACTAGCTGCAGCCTGGTCACAGTGCCAACACAGTATATGACAATGGGAGCATAAGGATGCACTGAAATGATGTACCCTCAGGCACTGTGCCCCCGTCTTGAATTAGCTTATAAAACACTCTGGTAGTAATCGAAGAAAAGCTTTGCTGGAGAAGCAGTATTTTCTGGTTCTCATTTTCTCTCTTCTGTCACCTGTCCTTTATTTCACTCAGATCTACTTGGTATTCTCACAAAAAGTACTCCGTTGCCAGAAAAACACCATTTCAATCAGCCTTCAGTTCAAACTCTGGCTTCAACAGAAGTTACACAAAAGAGGGGAAAACGTCAGCTACTCCAGTGAGTACAGCACAGAGCTCCGGATGGCAGCGAGACTGTGGCAAACGGGTTGTGGGCAAAAGTTATTAAAGTGCTTACAGTCTATCCAGAAAAAGATACTCCCTTGTGATTTTAATCTGAAGATTAAAGTATCTGCGAGTTTAAAGTTCTTGTAGGCACTACAGTTATGAACACAGTGCAATAAAATAGTTTAAGGATGCAACCTGAGGCTCTAAAATTTGCCTAAGTGATAATTCACGGGCACTGTAAGACTTTGACACCACTCCAAAGATGGCTTGTTGTTAAATTAGCTATTCCACATGTGCGTGCCACCTTTGTGCAAGCTTTATAATAGATGGAAGGCCTCTATTTAACAGGAGCACAGCAACTCAGAGAGGGAAGCACTGGCAATGGCTAGACAATCACTCTTCAAGATGGATATCCCTGTCTTCACCCTCAGACATGAGACATGGCTGCAGAATGTAAGAGCAGCAGATTATGGGTGCAGGCAAATAATGGAGGAAAATGAAAATCACATCTGTCCTGACAATTAAAATGGGACACCCCTCATGTAGCAAGGATCACACCATTTGTCTGCAGAAGGACTTGCTCTGCACATCCTTAATCATGCTCTGCAAAAAGGGATGAATGTATGACATGAGGACAAATTTGTGACAAGCAACCCTGAAAGATTACGTCTTAGCCCTGAGGAATAGCTACATAAGTATGCCTCTTGGGAAGAGCCATACAAAGGACTTTGCCACTAGCATCGGGCATAGTTTCGTACTATATTTAACCTTCAACTCTTACTCAAAAGATAGAGCTTGCGGTGTGCCATCATCAAATCAGAGCCTTTTCTTTCCAGTACTTCAGGTTTTAGAAGGCTTATGACTGAACTGCAGAATTTACTAGGAGCAACTCTTTTATCACTTAATTTTATATTGTGAGAAAAAGTTATGTAATTTATTTTGATAGAAGATACCACAGTCTTCAGGTATTTTCCCTAATGAAGCATGCATTTACAGCCTGAGCAAGCTCCTACTGAAATCAGAGGAGTTTCTGCAAACTCCACTTGTTACTAAACAGCAAGTGAAAATAGATCGTGATATTTTTTGTAAATTACAGGACAGCAGTTGTCTTCCTATCTACATAATTTCTACTTTCTCTGCTGTCATAGCTGTTTTTTCAATTATTTTTTTACTAGTTCTGCCTGGGACTTCTGAATAATGTTGTAATAACAGTAATAATAATAAAAGTACAAATAGCAGCCTGGTGCTTTAGGAAAAATAATGGGATCCCTCATGGAACCTTCCATTAAGTAAATTGTGTAAATATCCCTGGGAGACTGGAGATATTTTCCTTCAATTTTCCATAAGGAATCCTTTGAAAAGGATACACAAAATTTTCTTGAAAAAGGTAACTAGTATCCCTGCTCAGGAAGGTCCTTCAGCCTGTGCCTTCAACAGGACTTACACAAGCATTTAAACCTTGGAAGCTGTGTGAGAGCTCAGCCTTCCATGATCATCAGTGTCTAATGCTCGCCCTGTACGTTGCTTCCAGCTGACCAGCCACACACGCTGTGAAGGACCCTCGCTCAGTTGGCTCGCCATCAGGCTCGCCTGCCACAACACCACCCCCTCGGGCATTCCTGGCATGGGGTACCGTTCCAAGTGCCAGCCCCCAGCATGAGTGCTGCCACTTGGCAGACCTGTGATCCACTGGCCAGCTGCTCCTGGCTTGTACTATCACAAAAGGGACCAGACTTTACAGAGGGTTTCTAACGAGGCCTCGTGCTCAACGCTCCTGTGCTCAATACCACTGTAAATGTGTCAGCTTCGCGGTACTGTGCTCCCTCCCTGCCTGGTCACCATACACACCTGCTACAGGACTGCCAGCATCTCATCCCTGCGGTGGGGGCTGATTCATCAGGGGACAAGTCCACTAGATTTTTAAAGTTAAACATGGATTTAATCTGAAGTGCTGTTCATATCAGAAAATATGTATCAGTGCAGACTGCAAAGCTGGGGAAGTCCAACCTTTCGTTATAACTTCAAATTTTTTTATTTTATTGCTCTCTATATGATTTGCTGCAGACCTGATTCATCTCCCTGGCCTGGCTGGTGCAAGATTATCCTTGCTACAACTATCAGCCCCCAAGACTATGTTGTCAAGGCTGTTTGTTGTAAGCTGGCCCACACAAAGTACATTCAAAGTAAATTAGTCCACTGCAGGCACACGCTGTTGCAGTACGCAGTGCTGGCAGGGGAGCCATGCTACAGGCTTCTCCCCTCATGCAGGCATGGGGTAATCCACTGTGATTTGGCATTGTCTGAACAAGAGTACAGGCCACGAAGATTATGTAGCTGCTTTCCAGCCTTGTCAGTTGTGATCTTCCTGAACTAAACACAGCTCTGACTATACCGAATCTGCAGTTGCCAGTGCCAATCCTGGAGGCTTTGCATGACTCCAATGTCTAACGTAAGTCACAACACCTGACCGTTATCCCTGTGCCACGTGGAACAAATGACAAGCCCAACATAAAACATTTTCCCCCATTTTTGGGCCTACTGATGAGCGCTAACAAACAGGCTTTGACAGGGGGAAAGGTAGTTACAGACTGTAAATTAAAGCAATCCATGAAGACGTCCCAGTTTATACTGGGGACATCTCTCATACGTGAGCATCTCTGCATGGTGTTGCACGCTGCTCTCACTCAGTGGCTAGCAGCACACTATGCCCCAGGCACAGATTTCCTTCTCTCTGCCCAGGCTCTGCTCCAGGAGCTGCAAGTCAGGAGCAGTGGGGAAAAAAGCTGGTGTGAAAGGACTGCTGCTCTGAGGCCAGAATTAGGTTCTGAATTCATTAAATCAGCTATTTCCAGGACAACAGGCTCTGCAAAGTGCAGAAACGACCTCTTTCCAGTGAGAGTGTCATAAAGAGAGTTAAATGAAGGAAAAGAGCTCTCAAGTACAAATTCTTCTACAGACACAAAGGAGTTTGGTTTTAGTTTCAGAATTCATTCTTCTGTGCATTCATCAGCAGCTACAGTTCAATGCCACTTCTGTTGTTTGTCTATCCCCAGTAAATTACTACTAGTGAATAGCTGTATGTTCCTAGAGCTGTATGTTCCCAATTCCTGTGTTCCTAGCAGTGTTTTAAAAAACATGCCACCAAGGAGCTTCTGATGAAATCCCTTGATTTAAAATGTTCCTTAGAGCTTTAATGATTGCTATTACTGGTCCTTCGTGGCAGGTACTGTGTATGTGTTTGTATTATACCTCCAGGGTCTGCGCTAACTTCCGATTTAAACAACAGTAAAGATCATAAACATCAATCAAATCTGGCTTACTACCACAAATTCAGAGTTTTGCCTATTACAGTGTAATTCAGCAAAGAAAAAGATCATCGCTGCCTCAGTGCAGCTTTGGCATACTTTTTGCTCTTTGAACAAGAACAGGAGAAACTGAAATGCACAACGAAGGATCAAAGCATAGGAATGTCTACACTTTCTTGGATGCTCCACCAATATGACATATAGTACATTTGACAGGGAGAAGAACACCTGCTTTCTTTCACAGGATTTTCTTCTTCTGTAAGCAGGAATAGCTTTGCATTTCTCCCAGGAAATTGCTAGCCACTCCACTTTGCTTCCTGCCTCATCTTTCTCCTATCTGACATCTGCTGCCACTCTTCTGGACAGTTGCACTTTGTTTCCTGACCCATATCTTCTAATTGCACAGTCACAGGCAGAAGTAAGAAACAGAAGGCCCGTAGCTCCTTCAGAGAAAAGGAGAATCTGTTTTCTCTCCCATGTTGTCCTGACGGGTTACGCGGGTTGGAGATGCTGAACAGGCCAAGGCACCATGGCACTGTGGGAGCTCTGGGGCCTGATACTATCTTAGTAGCGGGAGGGACTCTCACAAAACTTACAAGGTTTGGATCAGGCCTAATTACTTATACCCTATACAAGGTACTTTGAAAGGGGAGAAAGAAAAAACAAAAAATGGCAACAAAAACCCAACCATCAACAGAACTTGATTTCTAACTCCTCACATCGAAATTTAATCCTGACCCTGCAATTGCCACATGTAAGTAAACCTGACATTCAGATTCTGCCATCCTTGCTCTTGCTGGGCAAAACCTATGCTACAAGTGACTTAATTGATTTAAAAGGGCACTATCCAGCAGTATCTGCCGGTTTTCATGCAGTCTCATTTATTTCAACTGGACTACTTACAGACAGAATTATTACCTACTGTCAACAAGGTGTGACAGAGTATAGCTGTCAGTGTCAGCGATGGTATGTCACTAGTTTTTTTATAAGGGGCACTCACGTCAGTATTGACTGTAGCATTCACTTTTTAAGGAGTTTCATAATTGGCAAACAAGGAATTATAAAAGCACCAGCCTAATTTAGTGTCCCAATTCTGCAGGTTTTTTGTTTCAAGGGAAAGTAAGAAGCTCTCATTAAAACTAGAAGCATCTCGGATGTTTCATGTCCATCTCCCTCACCTTAATTTTTTTCAAAGACTTTAAAAAGTGTTTTTCAAAAACACAAGTAAAATTTTAACAAAAAATTACTCAAAGTAGTTATTTTGTAACTATTCTATTCTGCACCTCTGTAAGAGTATAGAAACATAATGTATGTATGCCAACTTTCAGCTCTGAGAAAACTGCCCTTTCTCTGTGTGTGTGTATATATATATATGTACATATATATATATACACACACACACAGTGTCAACCTGCGAAGCACTTTAGTGCCTGGTTCTGTTGGCTGAAAAGCACTGTGCAAAAAATCAAGGTATCATCATAATTGTTCCACTTGGTGCAGTTGTTGAACATATTCATCAGTGACCTGGATGAGGGGACAGAGTGTACCCTCAGCAAGTTTGCTGATGACACAAAACTGGGAGGAGTGGCTGACACACCGCCAGGCTGTGCTGCCATACAGTGAGACCTGGACAGGCTGGAGAGTTGGGCGGAGAGGAACCTAATGAAGTTCAACAAGGGCAAGTGTGTAGGGTCCTGCATCTAGGGAGGAATAACCCCATGCACCAGTACAGGTTTGGGGTTGACCTGCTGGAAAGCAGCTCTGCAGAGAGGGACCTGGGAGTCCTGGTGGACAGCAAGTTGACCATAAGCCAGCAATGTGCCCTTGTGGCCAAGAAGGCCAATGGTATCCTGGGGTGCATTAAAAAGAGTGTGGCCAGCAGGTCGAGGCAAGTCATTCTCCCCCTCTACTCTGCCCTGGTGAGGCCGCATCTGGAGTACTGTGTCCAGGTCTGGGCTCCCCAGTTCAAGAAAGACAGGGAACTACTGGAGACAGTCTAGCAGAGGGCTACAAAGATGATCAAGGGAATGGAACACCTCTGTTATGAGGAAAGGCTGAGAAACATGGGTCTGTTTAGCCTGGAGAAGAGAAGACTCAGAGGGGATCTCATCAACGCTTATCAATATCTAAAGGGCGGGTGTCAAGAGGATGAGGCCAGACACTTTTCAGTGGTGCGCAGCGACAGGACAAGGGGTAACAGGCACAAACTGGAACACAGGAAATTCCCTCTGAACTTGAGGAAAAACTTCTTTGAGGGTGGCACAGCACTGGAACAGGCTGCCCAGAGAGGCTGTGGAGTCTCCTTCTCTGGAGGTATTCAAAACCCACCCGGATACGTTCCTGTCCAGCCTGCTCTAGGTGAACCTGCTTTGGCAGGGGGGTTGGACTACATGCATGTCCGTAGGTCCGTTCCATCCCCTACCATTCTGTAATTCTGCTACTGTTCCTGTGGACATGATGGATCCTGCTCCTATAAGCTTAAAAGAGATCAGGATAAAATTTGGTGAATAAGTTTCAGTCTCTTAACTTAGAAAGAAAACTAAGAAGAAACACATCCTGAATGCTGCCAGCTCCCTTGATCCACAGGTTTATTTAATGTACACATGTGCAGCTGGGTATGATGATGTAAAAGGTGATGAGTAAAGGTTTGCATATGAATCACAGAAGTCTCTTTATTTAAGTCAGCAAATGAAACTGCTGGGACAATGGGGAAGGTTGCCACTACATGCCAATTGCAGATTCAAGAATCACTACTATAAAAGAAGTTAATATATCAATCACTGCCAGTATAAGAAAGATGAAGGACTACTGGCTTGAGCATTTGATGGTATTGCAATAACAGCTATAATGGCAACGCCTCCAAAATGGGTATTCAGCTTGCACTGACAGGAGCTCTTTTGTCAGTATAGCCTAAACCAGCTCCCAGACACTGCATCAGCAAAAAGCACTTAACCTGCCAGTCTAGCTGTGCCCACGCAAGGGCTTTTGCAGACAGAACTATGACAATTAGGAGCCAGACTATTTTGTGTTAAAACTGACATACCAACAACATGTCTCTGTACAGGCTAAAACTTAAGCAGCAATGCCTCAGCTTCATTTAGCTTCCCAGAATTTTGGATTCCAAACAACTAGTCCTGTATGAGTATGTGTGTATGTAAAAGAGAGCATGCAAAACCACTACAAACATTCAGTTAGCTTTCATGCTTGGAAAGATTATACATTAACTCCAAGCAATACATTTATCATACTTACAACAACTTGGAAAGAAATTTGGTGCAAACGAGAGGATGAAGGCCATAGGAAAAAAAAGAATGCCACTAGAGGAGACATTCTCATCTTTTCTAACACATTTTCTGCTTTTGCATAGGAGACAGCTTCATAAATCAATTTATATTAAAAACATCTTCAGGACATTAGGATCCAAATGTGCACATCTGACCGCATATAATTGCCAGCCCTGTTGTCTCTTGCTAGAATCAGGGGACACAACTTACAGACTTTTATTCATGACCATAATAACATGTTTCCTACCATGACTCAAAATCAAAGTTTGAGGGATTTAGCAGAGCAGTGAGGCTTTGCAGGATTAGCCCCAATTGAACAGAAATGTTCCATGTCTCTTTAGGTATCTCTAACATCCACAAAGCTCATCTTTTGTTATTGGGAAGGGACTGAACTTAGCAAGTACAACATGCAATTACAAACACGTACTATAAAGAATCAGTTCCTCCACAGTTAGGAGTGAAAGTAAGGGTATGTGACAGAAAGCAGAGGGAGTTTACAGAGAGCGCTACTGAGCACCGTGGCAACATAACATGAGTGACAGCGTTGTCATGCAGAGACCCTGACTTAACGGGACACAACGGGTTGACCTCAACCCTTCCGCAGGGACACAGCTTTCCTGTCAGCTAGTTGTATCCCCAAACTGAATGAGACCTCCCACATGACTAGGGCTTTGCAGGTTTACAGGCAATGTTTGGGATAAGGATGAGGAGGACGTGGTTTTTAAGACAGCTGGTAATTTTAAAATAGAAGCAATTCATTGCTCATTGCTTCAATACTATGCAGTGAGCACTACGTTCCCAGTATTCAAGGTAAAACAGCCCAAGCACATAAATAAAGTGTATAATTTGCTTGTTAAAATCTATTCAGACACTGACAGATCCCACACAAAGTCCGTCCTGGCAGATAAATGTGCATGCATTTACTCTGTACACAACCTAGGGATCTGTTTATGTCTTTGTTTACCCCAACAACACTGTAAAAAAATAAAGAGGAAAAAACCCCAAGGAATCTTAAATTCAGACTAAAGAAGTGATTTTTAAATGGCTCTCCAGACTGGCAGTGACTGCACCTGTCACAGCACACTTAAGAAAAGAATGAGAATGAAATTCTTCTCCAAGAGTGGCACTTTTTGACTGGCTAATTACTACTCATGCCTGGTCTGTAACAGAGCTAAATTCTCATGAGAGCCCCAGGGCACATCTCAGTCTTCTCGCTCTGCTGAAACCACCCATTCAGGTGTGGCGGCTGGGAGCAGACAAGAAGCAGGAGCGCAGGTGCCTGGGGGAGGCAGCGGAGGCTCTCCTCCCTGTCCCTCACCCTTACCTGGGCAGCCTCGGGCAGGGGTACCACGGCGTTCCTCCTGCGGCCCCCCATGCGGAACTTGGCTGCCTTGTAGATCTTCCAGTAGACGAAGAGCACCACACAGAGGGGCAGGTAGAAAGCCCCACCGGTGGAGATGATGGTGTAGGAGGGCTCCTGGCTGACCTGGCAGCGCTCCTGCTCAGGGCTGTAGGTCTCCCCCCACCCGAAGAGGGGTGCGAGGGAGATGGCGGCGGAGAGTGCCCAGGTGAGAGCAATCATGATGTTGGAGATGCGGCGGCGGGTGAGCAGCGTGTACTCCAGGTGGCGGGTGATGGACCAGTAGCGGTCCAGGGCAATGGCGGTGACGTTCCAGATGCTGGCTGTGCAGCACAGCACATCGAAGCAGACCCACACGAGGCAGAGCTCCCGGCCCAGCCGCCACCGTCGCCCAGCCGACAGCTCCTTCACCAAGCTCAGTGGCATCACCAGGGCCGCCACCAGCACATCCGACACCGCCGTGGAGGCCACGAGGTTGTGGGGCACTCGGTGGAAAGCCTTCACTCGCAGGATGGTCGCCAGCACCAGCAGGTTCCAGAGGAAGGTGGCCACGGTCAGGAGCACCAGCAGGGTAAGGACGAGGACGGTGAAGATGGAGAAGGGCTCCCGGCCCCTCCACGTGCTGCCGCCTACCAGCGCGGAGGCAACCGAGGAGGCGTTGGCATCCGCGTTGGCCAACGAGGTGTTGGCGCCCATGCTGGCCTGACACTGGCCCCGTGGGGTGCAGGGGCTCAGGGTCTCCGCCATGCCCGGGACCGGGGCTCGGCCCCTCACTGCTGCTGCACACCAGTACTCTCCCCCTTCCCAGCCCCGCTGCCGGCGAGTGGGAGCCCACGCTGGGCTTCCCTCAGCGGCTGGCCGCCATGTGCCGCCGCCTCATCGTAGCCCGCGCCTCCCCCTCCGCGCCGCGGCGCCGCCGGGCACCCGCCCGCCGCCCGCGCCCGCCGCTCCTCACGCCCATACCGGGCGGCTGTGGCACCGACCAGCCGGCTCGCCGGGACCGTGGCGAGGGGCAGGCAAGGGGAAGGCGGCACCGCCGCTCCCGCCCCGCCCCGGCGGCCGCCTCGGGGGCGGTGGCGGAGCCCCTCAGCGGCGTCCGGCCCGCTTCGGTGTGGCGAGAGGCGCCGCCTCCGCCGGCTTCTCCCCATAGTCCCCCGCTCCGTGAGGCGGCGGGACGCCCCCTTCCCCTCACGGCCCCCGTGAGGCGGCGGGACGCCCCCTTCCCCTCACGGCCCTCACCCGCCATATTCCCCTCAGCGTTCCCGCCACAGCGTCGCCTCGCCTCAAACGAGCGGCCCCTTCCCGCCGCCGCCGGGCGCAGCCTGCAAGGTTGGTGAGGGTTTTAGTACCGAACACGAGTTATTTCTAGGCTGCAGCATTTAGACGGGAATCTTTCCAGTTTGAAAAAAAGAAAAAAAAAAACAAACACGCAAAAAACCTCTGAAATTCTCTTAAATTTTTTAGTGGCCGGGAAGATCTCCATCTTTACATCTATTTCAGGGCAGGTTCATGGCAGTTTCTTTACGAAGGGCACATGCCCAGCCTCTGAAAGCATGCCCTTCTCCCGGCCCTTTCCCTCCAAATCAAGATGTTTCAAAAATAGTTTCAAAGCTGTTACACAACTTCTTTTAAAGTTTGTAAATAGAAGTTAACAGGGTGGTACGCATAAAGGAGACACAGCGATGAGCTTTATCACCTCCTGGGTAATAAATGGTGACAAGCAGTGTGAAAGGATCATATAACAACCTGGGTATTATATTTAAGTTGTGTTTAAGGTATTATATCTAGGGTCTTAGGGAGGTATCTTTTATCCCAGCCCGCTATCATTCCAGGGGTCCTCTACAACCCGTAACCAGCATTTCCACCCCCTTTGTTTCCCCTTAGTTCGTTACCAGGACAATTCCCGTGTGAGTTACTGGACAAAACACAGACTCTTTTCCCTTACCAGGTCATATGGTGCTGTTGAGAGATCTCCAAAGGGGTCTGAAGTTGTTGAGAGTCAGAAGATCAAAGGCGGCCAGTGAAGTTTTTTCCTTGCAGATAGAATCATAGAATCATAGAATGGTTAGAGTTGGAAGAGACCTTAAAGATCATCTAGTTCCAGCCCCCCTGCCATGGCCAGGGACGTTTTCCACTAAACCAGGTTGCTCAAAGCCCCATCCAACCTGGCCTTGAACACTTCCAGGGATGGGGCATCCACAACTTCTCTGGGCAACCTGACGTTGAATGTTTCCAGGGATGGGGCATCTACCACCTCTCTGGGCAACCTGTGCCAGTGTCTCACCACCCTGACAGGAAAGAATTTCTTCCTAGTATCTAACCTAAATCTACCCTCTTTCAGTTTAAAACTGTTACCCCTTGACCTGTCACTACAGTCCTTAATCAAGAGTCCCTCCCCATGTTTCCTGAGGGCCCCCTTTAGGTACTGGAAGGCTGCTATAAGGTCTCCCTGCAGCATTCTCTTCTCCAGGCTGAACAACCCCAAGTCTCTCAGCCTGTCCTCTTAGGAGAGGTGCTCCAGCCCTCTGATCATTTTTCTGGCCCTCCTCTGGACCTGCTCCAATGGGTCCATGTCTTTCCTGTATTGAGGGGTCCAGAACTGGACACAGTATTCCAGGTGGGGTCTCACAATAGTGGAGTAGAGGGGCAGAATCATCTGCTGGCCATGTTTCTTCTGATGCAGCCCAGGATAGGGTTGGCTTTCTGGGCTGCGAGCACACATTGCTGGCTCATGTTGAGCTTCCCATCAACCAACACCCCCAAGTCCCTCCCCTCAGGGCTGCTCTTGATCCACTCTCCGCCCAGCCTGTATTTGTGCTCGGGTTTGCCCTGACCCACATGCAGCACCTTGCACTTTGCCTTGTTGAACTTCATGAGGTTGGCATGAGCCCACCTCTCAAGCCTGACCAGGTCCCTCTGGATGGCATCCTTTCTCTCCAGCGTGTTGACCGCACCACATAGCATGGTGTAGTTGGCAAACTTGCTGAGGGTCCACTCAATCCCACTGTCCATGTCACCAACAAAGATGTTAAACAGTGCCAGTCCCAGTACCAACCCCTGAGGAATGCCACGCGTCACTGGTCACCACCTGGACATCGAGCCACTGACTGCAACTCTTTGAATGCAACCATCCAGCCAGTTCCTTATCCACCGAGTGGTCCATCTGTCAGATCCATGTCTCCAATTTACAGACAAGGATGTCATGCAGGACAGCATCAAGTGCTTTGCACAAGTCCAGGTAGATGATGTCAGTTGCTCTTCCCTTACCCCCCAATGCTGTAACCCCGTTGTAGAAGGCCACCAAGTTTGTCACGCATGATTTGCCCTTAGTGAAGCCATGTTGGCTGCCACTGATCACCTCCTTATTTTCCATGTGCCTTAGCAGAGTTTCCAGGATCTGCTCCATGATCTTGCTGGGCACAGAGGTGAGACTGACTGGCCTGTAGTTCCCCGGGTCTTCCTTTTTTCCCTTTCTAAGAATGGGAGTTATGTTTCCCCATTTCCAGTCAATAGCAGCACACCTACGATCACAGACTGTAATGGGGCATGGGGCAGATTGTGGGGATAGGAGATTGGTTGCTCATTTTTGAGGCAGAGAAGGAGTATTTTCCAGGTCAGAATAGTCCCCTTTAAATGAATGTTGCTCAAATCAATATTCTTCACTTGCATTCACGTTCACTGAAGAAACAGCACCATCTGACAAAACACAAACCTCTCGCAGCACCACTGTGTTACCCACAGCAAGCAGGGTCCAGCTTGCCTTACTCAGGGGTCCCAACTTCAGAAGCTGGAACAATGATGAAATATTACAGAAATGGAAGACAATGGCTGTAGTCAGAATAACCAGGCTGTTTTGCTGGTTAACTTTTGGATGCCACTTCACTCGCTAGATGAAAAATAAAGCAAATAATTCCTTTCCCAGGCTCTTAATGCAGGCATGATTTTAGTTGTTCTTTCCTATAGGAGTTCTAACAAGTGCTCTAGTGTAAGCCAGCAGCTAAGAGAAAACTATCTGCATTACTTACCAGCTATTATTATTAGGAGAAAAGGTCTTCTGAGTGCTAAATGTGTCACATTTTGCCACTTGAGCTTCCAATAGGCAGAATCCGACAGAGCTTGTCAAGAGGACCCTTTTCACAATACTGCTGCAAGTTAAGCCTAAAGCAGCATCTGAAACAACGAGACAGTGGTAAAATCGTCAGGGTTGGCAGACAGTATGTGTCTGCTTCACAAGCAGCTTTGCATGGTTTGTCTTTATGTTGCTCCTTTCTAATTTGTGTCTTGTTTTGTTAGTTAATGCCACTTTTAAAATGCCAGCTAAAGAATGACTGAACAACAATTCATTCCTTTAAAAGGCACCCACACCTAAAAGCAGTAAGGGAAGCAAGCAGCTAAAAAAGCCATCTAACTTCTAAATGTTTCAACAATTGTCAGTCCAACTGTGTGAACTTAATAAAGGCATAAAAGAATCTTGCCACAATTTGAATAACTCGACTATTAAAGAAAGACTGCAAACAAACAAACAAAGCTCAGAGCAACTGCAAAAATTTCATGTTCAGAGGCCCAAATGGGCCAGGATATGATCAGTTTGTTCCTGCTTCTGCAGGAAATGAGGTTGTCTTTTCCTTGTGTGAGGGGACTTTGTTTGTGTGTTGTGGACTATGTGTGGGCCACCACTAAAGCAGCCCAGATGATCTCAAAATCTTCCTTTCCTAGAAGCCGTGTGTTCCATAATCTACTCCTATTTATTATGTGTACCTTATGTGCCACATCCGGAAAGTTACATTCCAGTTCACACGTCAAATGCATTGAAATCTCCCACTTCTTCCTCGCAGTTGGCTGAAGTAACCTAGTCCTACAATACAGAGGCTTGAATAAAGTCTCAAAGGGATTTATTTTTTCTTGATGATTACCCCGCTGCTGTCTCATCCTGTGAATGCAAAGGCTTAGTGCTCCTCAAAGATTGCCATGGCAACACGTTACAATGTCTCAGAAACCAGGGTATACTTTGCAGGAGAGAAGAGGGAATTTTAAAAAATGAGGAGACTTGTAGGTATTCAGGTATTCTAAATAACAGAAAAGCAAGTAAGTATTGCATGTAATGATAAAAAAAAAACCAAAAAAACAACCCAACAGAGATAAACCCAAGAAACCGAAGAAAGAGATAAAACAAAATGAAAACACACTTTTCTTCTACTAAAACTAAAGGAGTACTTAGTTTACTTTTATGTACAGTTACAGTATTACAAGTTGCTGTCATGTCAAAGTGCAATGAAAACCATGAAAATACTTTGTTTCATTCACTGATACTTTTCAATGACTTCAGAAACTACAGTCTTCATCTTCATAGTTTCTTCTCTCAACAAAGTCTGGCAGTGTGCATCCTCAAAAGATAACTGATATCACCAACTGTTTCATTGCTCTTAAAATAAGTAAATAAATATGTGACTAAGGACTTGGAGCTAGATGATGGAATAAACAGTAAATACAAAGTAACGTCATCTTTCCATCTGGATGTTTGGAGCTTTGTGGGCTGAGGAATCTGGGGGATACAAACACAAAAGGGTGGAAAACAGTAATCTACTTATAAGTCTAAGTGTAGAAATCCTTTACATCTTCCTTTGCAGCTTTTCTCACTTTTCCCTGGTGACCTGAGAATCACTGAGAAAACAGCTTGTGACAGAAGTGAGGAATTGCAAAACATAGTCCTTATCACCTTACCAAACACCCCCTGCAAAACTCACTCTTCTGACTGCTAACCTTGAATGAATCTCCTCAGACTCAGTCTTATCATAATTTTATTTTTTTCTGTCAGTCTGGAAGTTCGTACTTAGTTTAATCCTCCCTGCAGCCTTATAATTCCTGTCCAAGCTCCCCTTTGTACAGTTGTGCTAAAGAAGTGGCTGTCTTCACCAGACAGCAGCTTCCCAGCCAGCTCTGTTTTCAAGCACTTTCAAGGAAAGCATGCTGCTTAGGAACAGCTTTGGAGGATGATGATTCATCCAGATAACAGAATTTCAACTCATTCTGTGAAGTGATGCTGTATTTTTATAGCAAATATATAACATTTAAACATAGCTTGTATTTTTCAGAAGCTTGCTTTTATCTGTTAGAGTTAGAAGCAGATTATTTTTAGACTGTTATAAAGGGACTACACTGAACTTGACTGTTTTGACTCATTTTCCATTTGTTTTAGATACAAAAGTCTTCTGAGAGCTTCGAGTAGGTGCAGTTTTATTCCATCCTCTGTTCTCTGCTAGCTCTTTAATAGAAAACCAGCCTCCTTTATAAAGCATTTTTCAGAAAACTCAGTTATATAAATCCCACAAGTAATTTGATAAGTATCAGAAAAACTTTCAGCTCAAGTGAAAAACAAACACTCAAAAGCCCTTTGACAGCTGGTTCCATATCTTTATGATTGAAAATGTGATGGAGAATCTAGAAGTCACATAAATGCTAGCTAGTATTGATTTTATTAATAATAATGAGCAAATCTTTGACGAATAATTTCCAGTCAAATATCAGTTTTATGTAACCTATGGAGATGTGAGCCACTAAGCGCAAGGTTTTCAAACACAAGGGGTAGTCAGCAAAGATCTGTATACCCACATGAATTCGGTTTGCCACAGGGGCGTGTGGGTGTATGTTAACAGATAATGAGCCCTAGCACAGCTAAGGCCAACACATGAATGCAAAGGGGATTACATAGCAGGACATTAGGCTTTCCTCCTGTTAAAACAGCCACGTAAAAAACCCTCTCAACTAGTAATCTATAATTGAGTCAATCTAATTTGCTTGACCTTGGCTATTGGCTTCTGCTACCAGCAATAATCTTGAGGAACAGCTAGATTTTTTTCCATTTTTAATTATTTTTTTAACTATGTACAAGACATGGGCTTTCCACTTGTGGATTTTAATATTTTTAAGTATCAGATTCAAAGTTATTTAGGAGCCCACATCCATCGATTTCTATTTTAATTGATGTCTGAGAAAGTTGTGATGCCTTTGATTCTCATTATAGCTCACTTCAAATCTGCACAGCAACTCTTTCACATTTGTCTTAAGTTTGGTAGAAAAGCTGTCTTTCCTTTGACAAATTGTTCACAAAATATTCCTCACATGGGCCACATTGCTACTAATTAATTCCACTGCCATTATAATGTAGAGTGACCATACAGTAAAGCAAGGCCTTTATATGAATTTATCATGAGTACAAGTCTGGAATGTATGTGCGTGTGATTTATTTCTCTGTGTAATACTTTTGATTAGACAAGTTTCATAGCCATGCTCAAAGAAACAATTCTTTGAAAGAGTTTAATAACTAAAACCTGTGTACCTTATTCATTAGTTTGCACTGGAAATATTAACTATCCTTATTTATAAATAATCCCTTGCTGAATTTATGTAGAAAGTGGGACAAAAAATTATGGAGAGTTTACATAAAGGTTATAGTAGCACATACTTGCAAAGCATCAGAAAAAAGATTCATAAAATTTTGCAATGAAGGGAAAATACAATGTGCTAATCACTTAGCACTTCATATAGTTTTGTTACAGGTCATCTGCAGTAGGGCTTAGTAGAAGTTAAGGATTCTTTTTCTAGTATTAAGGAATTCCCTCTTTTAGTACTACAAGCCATTTAGCTAACTTTTCTTCTGCCACAATTGGGAGAGGAATGTAAAGATATCAGTGAATACAATTTCTGTGGAAAAATGAAGTTGCTTTATGATTATTTTTTCTTAAGCAATGTCATTTTATGGTTACATTTATGTTCTCAAATTACATTTTGTAGGTATTAGTGTTACTATGTACCTTCGTAAATTCATTCTCAGGTTTCCTAATAACAAGTAGAGAGAGGTGCCAGGTAGAAGTTACCTGCTAGTCAAGTCTGTTTTCCCATACAGAAAGAGTTTTTTATTAATTAGAAGTGACAATATATCAAGAACACTTATCTGGAGCTTATAAGGAAGGCTCAATAGCTCCTACAAATTCACATCGTCTATCAACCCCTATGAGTGAACATCTAGTTTTAGTTATGCAGAGTAATCCCTTTAATATTCCTGTGATTCTCAACATTCATAGGGGATTGCAACCACTCATTGAGGAGCTCAGAAAGCCCTGAATGGCTAAACATCTTCAGATGACAGCCAAAATAGAGAGGAGTGTTTGGATGAACTGTTATACAAGATTCTGCAGAGCCTATGATTTTCTTCTTTTTAGTTCTGACCAACTGGGAAAAAATAGTAGATGGTTATGTTTTCAGTGTTGTAGCTTACAGAACTGTTTGGGAAGATGGACTGCTATTGTAGAGTATGCTCAGATATTTTTTTGAAAGGTGAATGCAGTTCTTAAGCTGGATGACACCGATATAACAGAGTGAGCGTCTGTCTAGACAGCACCCCAATTTTCCATTTGTCTTCCATTCTCTTAATAGCATCCTTCCTCTACCTCTCCTCACAACTCCATATCAAAAGTTTATCATGGTGGCTAAGACGAGAAAGAAAAGGTAATCTCTTCTCCATGTGGCTGTGCAATAAAGAGATTTGACACAAGCAACATTATAGTATTTATGACTTTGATGCAAGCCAGCAAATTTTTTAGAAGCAAAGAGCGTTCCAGTTCAAGAGGCTGGATTCTTATTGTCACGGCTCAACATCTATAAATCTAGAGCAAACAAAAGCATCGGAAACAGTTGCATGAATTCTCCTGTCAAGCCAAGCAGCTAAAATCCTGAGGAAATCAAGCTAGTAGAGCAAAAGTCAAGAGCAGAGGCAGATTTTATTCTGCATGCCTAGCCAGTTGATGCTAGGCTTCTTTCAGCATTGTTATTTTCGTTTGGAAAAAAAACCCAAACCAATCCACCTCTTAAGGGTTAATAACTGTCTCTTTTCTAGTTGTTAGGTTTTTAGATCTCTGTAAAATCCCTTTTAAGTTTTTGGGGGTTGAAGTAACTGGACAACTGTCTCCTAAACAGGACAGTGGTAGAACTAAAAACGTAAGTCACAGATTTGTGCTGTATCCTGTCAGTACCCTGTCTTCCTTCACAGTGGGAAGAAATTGCAGACCTCTACTCAAATGTTGGGTTTTTTTTAATCACATAGTGCTTTTCCCCTTTCCTGTGAGAGCTTGCTTCCCCTAAGCCTCAAATTACTTCCTTGAAAGCAAATCATTAGAGTATCTAAAGCTTTGGCAGCTTACTTAAACTGAGTTATCAACTCATACATGAAACAAAACAGCTAATTACTGCCTAAATATAAACACACTTCTTTACAGCAGACCTAAGTAGATAGTATCTTACCCAGTTCTCAAGTATTCTTGCTCTACACTGTCAATAAATATGCTCTCTACCTGTGACACTCACCCTAAAAAATTTGATGGCAACACTTTCTGACTAGTCTTATGCTTGTCTATAACTCGGCAGCGTTATGGTGTAGGAAACCTGTATCATGACAAGATTTTTCATGATTATGAGCAGTAGCTCAGCAATGGAATTCTCCTTTATGGGCCTGTTCCAAGAACTGTCAAAAAAATCTTCCAGTTCAAGCAGGACAGTTTTGATCACCCCCTTAAGTGGTTTAAAGAGTCCAATTTCTTTGTCAAGGTTCTCAGAGAAAAAAGGCAATTTCTCAAGGCACACAATATTAGTCCCCAACCTATCAGTCACTGTTATGAGACAAGCCTTGAGAGTCTGATGGCCGAGGTCTATTAACTGCTCACAAGATTGATAACAGGGTAAGTTGCAAAGGAAACGTTAGATTTTGAATCAGTTTGACAATCTTTTAAACTTCTTGCAATACCATAGTAGAAGAGATGCTGCCTGATACGCACAGGTATTTCATCATAAACTATTTTTCATTTATGATTCCATAAACAAAGAGAAAGCTAACTGCATCTGCACAAGCCAGGAAGCTGAAGCCCTTCTCTTTCAATACCCAGTTGGTCTCAGCTCAGGAATTTCTCTCCTGCTTAATCAGGAAATTACAGTGAAATAGCAGACTATGTAGTTACTTCAAACTATGCAGCCATTATACATCTGTATTGTCTAAGTAACAGTGTTAACCTTTTTTTTTCCAGGGTAAGTCTACTCTAGAGCAATACCACCCAGCCTTTTAATCTCCTAGATGAGATTATTTCAAAGATTTCTTTGTATTAGGGTATATAAGAAAATCCAAACAAAAAACATGAAGGAGTTGTGCACACTTGTGCCAAACGCCTGTTTGTCAGTTGTCCTCATATCAGACTTCAGAAGTTGACAGTGCCTTAACTCTTCCGAAGAAAAAATTAGGTGGAGCTGGAGGTTGTCTAGCTGCTGGGAAAGCAGCCAGCCTTCTGTTCACAGAACAAGGAGCGACAGAAAAAAGCAGTTCTCTGAGAAGCAGATTTTTGCCTACACAGAGAAGTGGCAGGAATTCTGATGCGCTTTTAAGCCCAACCAGTTCTGCCTATGCAGCACATGGTCAGACAGGTGGTCACTGACTGTGCCCACCATCTCAGCTTTTTTCCTGTTCCAAACAAATACTCCACACTACTTCACGCTGCTTGTGCCCACATAACCATGCTCTGATCTTTACAGTGGTTTACTGCAGCTTTGCTTACATCTCTTTCCAAGTAATTAATTTTGCAGTTCATCTAATGAGTCCCCCCAGTCAATTTCACTATAACGTAATTTCTATACTGTAACTGCACAGCTTGCAGGTGTAGACAGAACCCTTCAACTGTATGATGCTGTAGACCCCAGAGATAATTCTAAAAATGTGCTATTAGTAAACAGACATGAGATCTATTTTGACATCTATTATTTATAAATACATAAGCAAACCCAGAATCAAAGATTAGAACTCAATGAGCCAGGCATCACGTACTTAGTACTGCTTACCCTTCAGGGCAGATTTTGCTTTCTCATTGCAACCCTTGAAGCATGAGACATTCAAATTCTAGTAACAAAATTAACGTCAAAACACTAAAGTAAGTTATCAAAGTCCTTAGTATCTGACCAATGCTAACTAAGCATCTCAAAAAGTCCATTAGGGCTAAAAGTCAGCTGTTTCAGAAAAAAGGGAAAAAAGGCAGCACTCCCAGTTCTGAATGGTGGAAGCACTAGCAACACAACGGTCGTACTATTTTACAAGAAAACTGATCTGGTTTCTCTAAAGGTGAAAAGAAAGTTCACCAATGTTTTTCTGCAATACTTTAATGCATATGTCATAGTTTTAAATCTGACATGTTACTTCAAAAGACTTATGGACTAACAGTCCACTTTATATTGGAATAACTACATATGCTTTTGTATTCGTAATCAGTCCTGAGTTACATTTTAGATGTAAATTAAAAGCTGTTTTACTGTAATCACACAGGGCCCAGATGTCTGGATTCTGTGACATTTTAGTCTTTCCCTGCATTGACAGAGGTACATTTTTGAAATACTACTGCCCACCCCTATTGTAGCTCGTAATAGTTATCTACAATAGTAGAGATATGAAAATAATATATGTAATATGCTCTACTTTTGCCCAACTTGTGTATTCTTTTTTTTAATTTCCATGTTTGTTCTGTTTGCAATGTGTATTCCACCCTCTTCCATTTCAGTCTTCTACATTTCTCCCATGAAATATCCTTCTAGAATATTTATACCCCATTTCACTTTTTCACTTACTGAGTCTCTCCACCCCCTCAATCCTATGGTAGTACCTTGACTTTGCCCATCACTGATCTGATCAACTAAGACTAAAAAGCCATTCACTTTTCTAATTTACGAGATACAACTGCAAAAATTCCCACTGCATCAAGGTTAGGCAGTATTTTAAAACATTATCTGGGCTGAGTGCTTCCAGTTATGTAATCCACTTTTCTTAATTTTCTTTGCATTTTCATGAGAGTACACTAGACATCACCAGATGGATAAATTCAGATTTAAAGAGAACATGACAGAAAACCAAACATTTCACGAGAACATCATCATTTTATCACATTGAAAGAAACAGGATTAAGCACGTCCCAGGTGTGGTATAAGAGTTTTTATCTTTGACACTGTAGTTGTTACACAGATACCATAACTGAAATTAATCACAAGCTCATACAGCTTTAATTATTCATAAGTATGTTCTGTTCTAAAGGAACCTTCCTATATTCTTCAGCATATTTGATGGACAAAGCAGAGTTCTGTAGTACTAAAAAACCTTGCAATGATTCATGTGAGCAAATTTTTTTTTATCTCGCGCTGTAATCTGTCCTTGTGTTGTCTACTCCAACAATTTTCAGAGGCGTGCATAGTAAAAAGGGTAAATGGAAAGCAAATTCTTTTATAAAACCTTAAAAGTATTTTTTCTTTCTTTAATAAAAGGCTTTGTAGTATTGACTTATATTCAACTATCTTCTTCCTTACAAGTATGGCAAAATTAGCAGGCCGTATTCTGTTTCTATCTTTAGTCTCCCTTCCAAAGAGTCTTCCTGAACTGAAAGATAAAAGATGTTCCCAGAAACAAAACCATGAAGACCCCTAAACACTTGTGTAGAGAAGTTTAAATTGGAAATAACTGTCAGATGGTTTTGATCAAGGTAGTCTATTCCTCTGCCAGAAGCCATTTTAACGAATGTATGATTAACGAGAAAACTGCCGACTGTCCGATTTCTTGCTAATGTGTTTGAAGATTTTAGCTTTGTGGACGTTCTTTGATTTCTGGTAACCAAATCCCCCACCTCCACCTCTTTTCTGTAGTCTTCTGCCATGGTTGCTGTTCACATCTGGAATTTTATTGGTTAAAGAACTTAAAAAGGAATAATTTGAAATGTTGCTTTTTAGGTATTGTAAGTTATTCATGTGAGAAAAATAGCAGCATTATACAAAAAGTTGAGTTGCATAACTATGCACAAAACTAGAACTTTGTGCCTGTGGTTCTAAATAATGTTTTTATTCCTTCAGTTGTCTAAGCTGGCCAAAGTACTACTACTTCAAATTACATCCACTGGCAGGTTTGACAATAACCTAGATACAGTCTTCTATTACATGCTCTTGTCCCTCTGTTTCAATATTTCATGATTATTAAACTTAAGCACGTACCTTTCAATTAAAGTAATTTTGCATAGAGAAGAAGAGTGCTCTAGAACACACATGCATTCCAGTATCTGCTACCCCGCAGCAACTGAAGCACACACAGCATGTACATGCTTCAAAACATGGATGTTAGTTGTAGGCAATTTTTGCCATTTTAATATTTGCTATTTAACATTTTGTTTGATAAACTATTGTTGGAGAATGATGCATTTGTGTGTTTAATAGAAAAAAAAAGTCAGAATTTGAAGTAGCATAGGAACTTACTGTAGTAAGTTGCACTTAACATTTATAAAGCAGAAATTCAGCTTTGAAATGCTGCAGTAAAAGGATACTGAGGTCGACAAATGGAGGAACTTTAAAGCCAAATGAAAGGCTGACTTTGGGAAGATCCAAGTTATTGACGTTATAGATCTGCTTCAGAGAATGGGAGTCATAAGCTCTAATGTAAGCTTTGTATGCTTCCTGGGCTGACTTGTGAAGGAAGTAGTTCTTCTCAATCAGTTTCTCCAGCTGGTGAGGGGAAAAAAAAAAAAAAAAAAAAAAAAGACGACATACCCAATTATAGCTATAACCATGTATAAATTATATTCAAGCAAATTATTTACTATATGAGTCGCAGTGACATTCACTATTCACTCCAGCAAAATCACCCTGTGACGGTAGAGCGCACATGCATCTATCAGAGTACTTTTATAAACAAATAGAGGGACAAAATAGCCTGAAGCTGAATTACAGTACAAAGCCTCAGCAACATGAAAATTTACAGAAATATTACACTGGAACCTCCTTCTGTAAGGACGGTCTTCACTGTTTCTTGTACTTGCTATTTCAAATTTAAGTTACTACAAAGAAGCTTTACAGAGCCCTTATCAAAAGAATAATTCCCAGAATTAAGTGACAGTAAAATTCACATCCACAGAACTATCTATGCTGTTCTATTCAACTTCGTGCTCTGTGGCCGTTTTTGTAGCACTGGAACACAAAACAGGTTTAGCTGATACTGGCTTTATTAACGTCATTTAAATACACCTGGAGTATATACTAGCATTCCTAAATGTTGGTACTGGATGTCTTTCTGCATACTGAAGTCTGAGTAAATCATCTTATAAGACGTTCTGTTACTCCCAATTAATCTGAACATACGTATCTATTCAATAAAAGCTACGGAAACCCTGTTTGCTATGCTAGACAAGAACATTCTGTTCAAAAGTTGAAAGGGAGTTTACATCACTGTGGTTTTGCCATGTAATGCAAAAAAACAATTCTTCCAAGTAAATTCATACCGTATAATGATGACAGTTTAGTACTGGATGTGAAAAGTCATCTTTAATTTCAAAACATTTTATTGCTTTAACGTCACAGAGGGACAATATGGCAGGAGTATTTACTGCACAGTAGTCATCTACAGGAACTTTTCCAGACAAGCATACATAAACTTCTGTTGTTATAGACTGTAACATTCTCCATATAAATTATTACACAGATATTCAGAGTAGCTGTAGTATGAAGTAATTTCATACCTGAGACTGGATGTCTGAAATTTTTGACCAAGAAAATTCAAATTCACTTAGTGGTACCTTAAAAAAAAAAACAAAAAAAACAAACCAGAATTATTTATACTGTGTAAACACTGAATGTGTTTAAGACCCAAGACAAATAGAAGTCAACTTGCAAGATAACAGAAGATTTTTATTTTTAATACCACAGCTGTATCTGTTAATATGTAATTACAGCTCTCAAGTTCAAGGATGTTTTTGTGAATGAAAAGCACACCTGTACGTATTTTTGGGTTTTTGGCATCATCTTTTGTTCAAAGCAATGATCACACCATTACTACCCTTATCATAGACATGAAGTGCCTTTACATCAACAGGCCACTATTATCACTCCCTTTAAGCTAGAGTAATAAAGATGCTCACAGTATGACACTTTTACCCCTATAGCTTTTGCTTTAGAAGCTGTATCACTTTAGTTGTAATTGGCAAAACTCTGTAAACAAGCTCATAAGAAGAGCAACCACAAAACTACGTGCAGTTCTGTCATATTAAAGTGATTACGTTTAAAAGGTGGCTACCCTTCTTTTGGAACAGAACAAAATGCAATCCATTCTCTGAATAGAAAAAATAAAAACTGCATGAGCAACATCTGGGTTTTAATTTCCTCTGGATGGCCAAGCTCCCAGTATCCTTCCACAGAGAGAACACAGGATATTTTTTTAATAACAAAAGTTGCACAGTTGCAAAGCAACTATAAATACACTCAATATCTACCTTCGTGCTGCTGACTTTAGACTTTAAGTCAGATGTTCAGTTAAAGATTTTCTAAGCAACAGAATATTTTTTGCTTAAAAAATTAAAATGTTTGATTAATCATTACAGGTTTTGCCTTTAAAAGCTGTTGCACAGTAAAAAAAAGAAATAAAAAAAAATTAAAAACATATAGTAATAAGTTTACCCTGGCTTGTTTTAGGTAACGAAGAAAGCCCAGTTCTTCTGGTCGTAAAATGAGCAGAGCATGTCCTCTACCATTTATGCCTCTGGCAGTTCTACCAACACGATGAATATATTCCTTTTGGAAGAAAAAGAAACAGCAAGTCCAATCAGTCTTTCAAACATGTAATAATCAAACAGCTTCCCCCCCAATTTAACATTAATACAGCGTAATACATCATCCATTATTTTTTAAGACTTTTTCTTAGCACTAACACACGGATGAGGGAAACCAAGTGCTAAAGATGCAAAGCATAATTAGGCTGAGACAGAAACCCCTGAGTAAAAGTATTTTAACTTTTACTGAAGAAAAAAAAATCTCTTAGTCTGCTGTAACTGAAAATTAAACTTTGCTTTTGGTATATTTGCTCTGTGTATTTGTCAAAACTCAGTTTTTTGAGTTTTTCTTGTTTACACGGTACATTTATTCAAATAATACTGATTTTTAAATAAAAATCAAATTTCCACTGGAAAAACCTGTTTAGGAGACTCATGGATGCATATATAAACTCATACTCCTGAGAAGTGTTTTGTTGTTCAGCTGATTAGATTTTAAATTAGTTTAACAGCACAAAGAATAATGTTTTAAAAAGCAACTCTTAAAAAGGTAAGGAAGGTCTCAGCTAGGTACAGCATTTCCTAGGAGCTGGTGAAAGAATCAGCTGCTGGATATGAACATGGCTGAATCCCGATCTCTGTCAAACAGCAGTTTCAGCTTTCCTCTGCAGCTACGTTTGTAGCCAGGATTTGATTTGTTGCTGTGAAGTTTCTGTTTCCTTAACTTACTTTTGGATCATCTGGAGGGTCATACTGAACAATCCAGTCAACTTCAGGAATATCCAGTCCTCTGGCAGCTACATCAGTGCACAACAGTATTCCAGATTCTGCATTACAGAACTGGAAAAACGTTGTAGTACGTTTGGTTTGTTTCTGCTTGCCCTAAAAGGAAAGAAACACATTAAGGATGAAATACCAACTAAAAAAAAAAATAAAAAAATCTGCCCACTTGTAAGCTTAAATTGAAAGTTCCTATTTCACATATTGTATCACTGCCAAAAATATAAAATAATATGAGGCATCTTTCCATATCACGGACTTGTACAAACCAAGCAGGATCATTTCACAGTGAAGAAATAATGCTACCACAGTCAACAGCACAGGGCTACATGAACTGGTATTTCTCAGAGATACCACTGTATCTTCCAAAAGCATTAAAAATTTGGTTGCATAAGCAGTCCTTTCAAGAGGTCTGCATAAATGGCTGAAGTTCAGAAAAAGGACATTTGTCTAGCAATACGTTAGACAGATTACAGGTTTAAAAACAATAAAAATACTTGTAACAGTTCCATCAAAGTATAGCAAAAAAAATTCCCCCAAATAAAAAAGAACAAAATAAAAAAGCACATTTGTGGTCAGTTATAACTATTTCATAAACTTTCAGTCAATTCTTTTTCCTAAACGACGCATAATTTTAAAATATTCATCCAAATGGTGGGAATTGGCATAGTAACACCAAACATCACCCTGGCCTTAGAAAAAGCACCCAAGGCTCCACGGATCAGAGTGTTTGGATTCCTCTGACAATGGCTTTGCTCCACAAATTGAGTTTTAGTGCTTATGAAAGTGAACTCCTGGGAAGGAAACAGAAACCTTTCTACACACAGAAAATCAGTTAATATCAGTGTTCAGCCCTGGCTTGGAAAACAGCAAGATTAACAATGTTGAAGTGTTGTTATTATAGTCTTTGCTTTATCTCCTTCCTCTACAGACTAATCAAGATCATCATCAGTTTTGTGAGCAGGGTATCTGTTTATTAGAAACCGGACTGAAATAAACAAGTCAAATATAAGGTCAGTAACAACTTACAGGTACTATCAGCTTAATTAATCATTTAATAAAATACTTACATGAATGGCCAAAACAGGCAGATCAATATAGTTGAGTAATTCATAATGGTACTTCACTGACATACATGAAGAAAAAAATACCATTAGTTTCTTCTTTCGGTTCTTCTTGAGGAATGTGAAGAGCAAAAGGAATCTTTTTTCAGATGGACACACTACATATCCCTGGAAAATTTTTAAATATTGTTAAATGAAGTAGTATGGAACAAACTTCTGCCTCAGCAATACAATTAAATCCGGGAAGTGTTATGTTGTGAAACAAGTATGCAGAATAGTTAATTTTCCAGCTATAATGGGCCAAACCATTCAATTTATTGTCTCTCCCTCACCTTGGTGTATGAAACTCCTAAAGATGATGAACTTGGCAAGAAACGTACTGAACTAACTTGAAATATGAAGAAATAATTTTTAATTATCCAAACTAATATAAGTTCAGTGAAAAGTAATGAGAAAATACAGTTAGAAAGACAACTGGGGCTTAGGTATGTAATATAAATAGGAATAGACAAGTGTAAGTAATTATAATACTATTTCATGAGGTTTTATATCATCTGTCCTGCAAACATTGACTAGATGCATATAACTTACTATAGTTAGCAGACTGAATAAAGCCCTTTAAGCAACTGATGGCTCTTGCCCATTAGAATGGTAAACACCCTTTAAGGCAGTGTTTGTACAACCCAGTTAAAAAAACATAGGACTTGCTATGTTCACAGGTCATATCCCTTTTTATAATAATTGTGTTTTACCTGTTCGAGACCATCTACTGTTGCTGTCTCCTTGTTATCATCAACTCCAACATATAGTGGCTCTTTCTTCAGCGAGATCTTTGCCAGATCTTCAACCTTTCTGGTTTGTGTAGCGGAAAAAAGCATCGTCTGTCTGCGCTCTGAAAAAATATTTACTTTGAAAGAAAGCCTCATTTTTTAAAGGAGAATTCATAAGTCCATAAAATCTCTAGCTGTAAACTTCCCTGAGCAACTCTTCTACTTTTTCCAATTAAATTCTAATTCAAACATACTGCTAATGACAAACAAAGACAGGTGTAGTTGTATTATGGACTGTACAGGATGTTTACTTAGGCTGCCCCCACTCCCGAATTCCTAGCAGCTACCAAAACACAATTATTCTTTCTCTCTGGGAAAACGTTAATAATCATTTGCACTCCAATTTAGACACAAAACAATGATTTAAATAGAGACCGACCTTGTAATTCTAACTATAAATTGATTTCATTTCCATGAATATTAAAATGTTTTTGTTTAAAAAAAATCATGCTAGAGACTGTGCAAGAAAAAACTTACCAGAACTAAAGTGCTTTGTTACTGTTTGTCTCGCAAAATCAGTCTAGAACCTACACATTTGTGCATGCTATTTAGTCATGTGGCACTACATCTGTACTGAGCCTCAGTGACTTCAGTGTTCTTAGAGCATGTGTAGGAAATCTCCTGCCTGCCTGTCATCTCTCAGCTCAAATATATACCCTAATCCTTTAACATTTTCTTGTTACACCAGCACACGGAAAACGCAAACTTAGCCTGTTCCACTTCACAACTTCAAGAACAGTAGCAATTGTTCTTGGTGAATAACTGGTGCCACCATTTTTAAATATATATATTTTTTCTATTTTGAAGTGTCTGTTTTAAAATATAATTTCCTTCATAATGGGGCAAAACCAAATTAAACTCATGTAAAGTAAAATTTTCTTTTCTCTATCATTTTCTACTTCATGAAGAACACGTCATTTTCCCAACTCTTCCTTCCCTTCCTTTATAGCACTGTTCATTTACATTCTTTGCAGAATGTTATTTATTAGATTGACATATCTGCATTTTAAACATGCAAATCTGAATTTTAATATTTAACATATAGAACCTCAAAATATTTATCACTGATTTTTTTAATATACTATTTCCATGGGTCTTTTTCCTTGCATTTTGAAAATTAAAGGGAGAGCCTTGTTGACTCTGAGAATGTGTTTAATACAAGGAATAACTAAATGAAAAATTAGAAGAAAATTAAGGCAAATACTTAAACTTCCTTAAGGTACTGTTCTTGGAGGTATGAAAAAAATTCGAACCGCAAGTCAGAAGACCTTTTCCTTAATGTTTAAGCCTTATTAGGAAGTAATGAATTGTAGAAAATAAACAAATAGAGGAAGATGAACGAGAGAACGCAGATGTTCAACTAAAAGGATCTTATATGACCAGAATTATATCCCTAAAGTGCATATGAAAACTCTGTTCTTCAGATAAATGATGTTAAATAACGTAATATATACTAGCTATCAGGAAAAAAGGACAGAGTAAGACAATCACTCACAACTGCATTTACAGAACTATAAAAATTAATGACTTCTCTTACAATAATTGAGTCATAAAGAAGACATAATGTTAGTCAAGTGATTTCCAAGAAAGATTTTTTTTTTTTGTTTCCTTACTTGGTAGAAGTTTTATGATCTGTTTCATTTCTTCTTCAAATCCAACCTCCAAGATACGATCCGCCTCATCAATTACCAAACACTGCAAGTTCTTGTACATGAAACCTGGAGTGTTCTAGAAGATTAACAAATTCAGAGTCAGACAGGGACAGGAATTTTATTATGTTTTAATAACACACATTATACATCAATATTTTATCTACCTGCATATGATCCAGCAGTCTTCCTGGTGTTGCTACAATGATGTTGATTCCATTTCCAAGTTTCTGTGCTTCTGCTGATCTGTTACTGCCCCCCATTATCAGACCATAGGTGTGAACATGATGATTCATAAGTTCTTTAAGAACTCCATAGGTTTGCATAGCAAGCTCTCGAGTAGGAGAAAGAATAATAACACCCGTTCCTAAAAAATACATGAATCAGACAAGACTAAGTTACAACAACTCGTCCAGTCTCCCTCCTAGCCACGTCCTGAAATGGCTGCACCACAGTAAACTTCAACTGTGAAATGAAGAGCCTTACCATTTCTAGGCATGAATTTTAACTTGTAGATGAGCTCCACTGCAGGAATAAGAAACGCAAGTGTTTTGCCACTGCCCGTTTTTGCAGCTGCTAAGATATCCCTGCGTGCAATGAAGTAAGAAAGAGAACTAGTTATTTAATGCTACAGAGAGAACAACAATCCAATTTTGAACAGCGTTTGCAATGTAAAAACATAACATGGCATCCAGGAAACCAGTACTGTTGGTATTAAGAGCTTGGTGGCAGTTGTGGTTCACAACAACTGGTCACCACGTCTCTAGAGATTCTTTGAGACACATTGACACAAGACCAGTGAAAACAGACTTCCCTGCTTTCAAAGCCAAATGCAAAGCAGTTTCCGTGAGCTTAACCCCAGTATGTGTTCACACGCAACACAGATACACTGTATTAACTTGTATTAATGTCTATTAACAAAACATTTAAAATATATATGAACGTATTAAAAAAAAAAAAATCAAAGCAACAGTTTAGCTGCAGAAAGTAGCACTTCATGTATTTAGCTTGCTAACAAAATTTACACAACATCTGGGGTCAATATAGTGATTAAAATACATATTTCTTACCTGCCTTCCAGAAGTGGCTTAATACTTTTGTGCTGAATTTCGGTCATGTGTGTAAAACCCATGTCATTTATGCCTTTCAGTGTATTCTCACTGACAACACCAGCCAGGGAAGTAAAAGACTTGTCTTCAAAAGCACCTGAAGTGAGAGGAGAGGGAATAAAAAAAAATTTCAAACTTATTTCTTCAGTTCCATCTGTCCTCTGAGATTACCCAGTTAAAAATTACCTAGATGAAAAAAAAAAAAAAATCAAAGGACTTTTTCTTAATCCTTTCTACTATAAAATCTGAAGACACTAACAGAATAACCTGTATTAACGTGTTCCTAAGAATACTACACAGAGCTGTTAAAAATGAACATGACTGCACTGCTTCTCATGCAAAGCTTACTAGTTGTACATCTCCATCTTGCTCTTTATTGACTTTTTCTTCTACAATTAAACACATATGTTTTAAAACAGTAATTTTAAGTACTAGTAATTTTAAGACTAATAGGACTGCGTGTGTATATAATGCAAATTTCAAAGAACAGGAACCGAGTCACAGCTGTACAGCTGCCCGTGACACGTCACCTGCATTCAAACACCCCACTTACAAAGCTAATTTGAAAACTGCAACTTGCTCTGGATAAAAGCATTAGACCTTGGGTTTTTGCACACGTATGAAAAAGAGGACAAGAGATACCTGTTACACCTAGTGGTAAACTGGGCACTTCATCCTCCTCCCCCACCTCCTCCTCCTCCTCTTCCACTTCCTTCTCTCCAGAATCCTGCTTATCTTCATCTTCTGCCTCCACAGATTCGTCTTCGTCAGTTTTCACCTTTTTAGTTTCTGTATCTAGAGTGTTATTTTACAGAAGACAAGATGGTTAAAGATACAAAAGACATGTTCATCATTAAAAGTTGTTCCAGAGAGTGAATTCCTTTAGTCGGTAAACCGCTTACAAATGCCATGCTTTTTTCGTGTGGTGGGAGGGGGGCAGGAGAAGGGGATGCAAGGTTTCTATGGAAATTTCTGAAGCAGAGAGCAAAAAATTCAGAAGGTCCTTGCACACAATCCACCTCACACAGTGAAACAGTGAAGCTTAATGTATATTGGATGAAATTTTCTGTGGACACCTGGAACAAGTTACAAAATTCCTTCCTATCTGTAATGCAGACATCAAGTTTCCAACACAGTTTGTGCTCCGGTCATGTGAAATGTAACGTCTGTTCTGTTCTAAGTACCCAAATCCTCACAGAACTGCATGACAACACCTCGTGGTTATGCATAAGTTTCAAATATACATAGAAATATAGATATGTGTGTATATATATGTATAAAATCATATAAAAATGCAGCAATATATGCATGGTGCAATTTTTTGGGGTAGTTTCCCATTATACTTTCGTTTCATAATACACAGATGTTGCTAAAGGCTGGATGCGTTGCTAAAAAGATGTACATATTAGAAAAAGGATAATACTGAAGATCTCCAGGGCTTTCAAGCATACACCAGACCGACACACGGTACTTCTCACACCGTCCAGCCGACAAACCCTCTCCGACCAGGCGGAAAACGGGAACAGGCGCTTCTTGGGGTCTCCATGAGTAACTCAGCCCTGGGAGGCAAGCTGTATTTGTTAAGATAACGTACCGTTTTCCGCATTAGCCGCCGCTTTCCTCTTTTTCTTCTTCCTCTTCTTCTCCTCCCCGCCGCGGGGCCCGGCAGCACCCCCAGCACCCGCGCCCTCCGAGCCCGCTCCGGCCGCCGCCGCTTCTACCTCAGGGGCCGCCGCCTCCTCCGGGGGACCCTGCGATACCGCCTCGCCTGCAGAGCGCAGAAACACGTTTCGGAGAGAGAAGGAGGGGGAAAAAAACCCAAACCCCGAAGTCAGCGACGGCTCCGCAAGAGCTCAGGCGGGGAGAGGCTCCGCAAGGCCGCCCGCCCGCCCGGCCCCGCCGTACCTGCGCCCTCGGCCGCCCGCAGCTTCAGGTTGCGCTGCCGCAGCTTCAGATTGCGCTTGTGGATCTTCCTGCGCAGCAGCCGCATGGGCAAGTTGCCCGCAGCCACCGACACCGACATCTCCGCCGCCTCCCCCGCGTCCGCTCAGCCGGCCACACGTGGGGACGGCGGCGCGGAGCATCCGGGCCCCGCCGGAACCGCCCGCCAGGCCTGACGGGCGGCCCGCAGCGGCCTCCGGCGGCCCGGCGGAGACATCGCCTCGCCGGGAGGCAGCGACTGGCTCCCCGCCCCTGCCGGCGGGGTGTCCTCGGACACGGGTGGGAGGTAGAACCGCGTGTCGCGCACCGGGCCGTTGTCCCCCGGTAGCTCAGAGAGCGACGGGGAAAACGCCCGGTTTTGCCCTGAGGAAGGGAGTCGCCGTCTCCTCCACAGACACCCCCTGCCCCACAGTACCCATTTCCCCGCTGGCATTGCCTCCGCTCATGGTTACAAGTGTTTAACTCCAATGGAAGAAAGAAACGCTCCTGGGCATCCACCTATGTGGTCCCAAATTTAGCACCTCCGGGAGAGGTGGTTTTGGGGACACCCTGCGTGTCCGCTGGGGCGCAGGCCGGAGGGGCTGGAGACAGGGTTGTGTGCCCTGCAGTGCTGCCAACCTGCAGGCAACAGCCCAAAGCGGTGATGCCCACCGGCTGTCAGCTCCGCTGGCATCCCCAGGGGATGCAGCACGGGGCGATGAACACTTTCAGCGCCGACTTCCAGCGCTAAAGCTGGTGAAACTTTCAGGCTTGAAGAATCCCCAGCACGGACCCTGGGGATAAAGGACAGAGCTGTGCCTTTGGTGAAGTCCTGTATCTTCAGTAGCCATCTGGTCCACTGTCTGCTCCTCCTGATGGGCCCAAAGAACACGGAAATCCCCCGGATTGTCACCAGCACAGCAGTGCTAGTGCATGGGCCAAATCTGGGAGCCCCTCATTTCCAGGGCAGGGTTTCTTGGAGCTCTCTTAGGCAGCGCTTTGCTGGCCAGCTGGAGCTCCCAGCTGCTTCTCAATTCCAGTGATGGGCACCTTTCCTTCTAGTGTCCTCTTGCTTTTTGGATCTTCATTTCCGTCCAAAGAGTGATTCCTGCAGGCTGAAATGCAGCGCACTTCAGATCTTTCTTGACCAGCAGATGGCACAAACAGTACAGGAATTCACAGCAGATTGCTTTGCTACCTTAAACCAGTAAGCGCTGTGTTCTTAGAAAACTGAATGACTACAAATTCTGTAAGGCTCAGCCTGCAATACTTTGCTGTAATGCAGAGTAAACCACACAACTATTACTCTATTACTTTCAAAGTGTTTATTACATATAACATTTTTTTTTTTAAAGCTACTCAAGTTAGAGATGAAGCAAAAGTAATTTTTCAGCATCTGTAATTGATGTCTTGCAGAGGTCATATGGATCACCAGGATGAGAATTAAATTTGTTTTGCCAGAACTTCAGAATATTCAGAGTCATCTTGTTCAGACTTTCACAGACTGGGTAATAGGTCTGACCACTGGCTCATTAAGTTGAAAGGATAATTGCCATCTCTGCCAGCTGCGTTTGAAAATAAACCGAACTATCCTCGGCAAGAAAGGCTTTTGGTACAAAACTCCAGGGGAAGTCAGTTCAAGGCTGAATTTTAAGCAGGTAAAAGTACACTGCAACTCAGTGTAATTTAGGTTCTGGACATATTTTTTTCCTGTCTGCCTTATATTGTGTCTGCAGAGTATGTTTTTAAGTGAAACAAAGGTTTGCTCTTTCTAGTCTGTACTGATTTATATGTATGTGACTAGGTTTGCTGTTTGGATCCAGGTTTAACCCAGGTGCTGCTCCTTTCTGGAATATGGTCATTGTGTAGATAGAGTGAATTAAAAATCTGGACAGGAGGGAGCTGACACTAATACTTAAATTGAGGGAGGAGAAAATTGTGTCCTTTGGGCATGGCATGGTCCACATGTTCCTATCTTTCACAGTACTGCCAGGATCATCGGTATTTTGCTTTCGCCCACGTCATCACACCCCCAGCTCTGCCAAGAATTAGGACCTGGAAACCCTGGTCAGGTAAAACCCTAAATAAAGAACTCACCTCAGTGTCCATGTTGGGTCCTGGCTGACTTGGCAAGTCTTCTTGAAATTGCATTAGTGTGGCACGAGGCCCGAATGGATAAACTGTCCTGAGAAGGTATGTTAGATCCCGCCGAGCAGAATATATTGTTTATGTCAATTGACTATAATCAGCGTGGCACACAAGGAAAACTTTGTTGCATTTGCAGATGAATGATGGTCTTGCATCTGTGTAAACAGATGCCATGGCATTATGTGTAGGAATTCAGAAATTACAGATTTTGTTAGGTGGCAAAGTATCATGTGCTCCAACATGGCTTTGTCTCAGTATCTTGTAAAAGATGTTGCTTAGAGTTAGCAGAGAAGCGTGCTTCTCTGGAAATTTCAAAACATGTTTTATCAGCTTCTTTCTTTTTGTCTTTGTTTTTTCTTCAAGCTGCAGTTGTGGAAAGTCACAAAAAAGAAGACTCAGTAATAATGATAATTTTGTTGTGACAGGTGTAGACGATAGTTTAAACCACTAACTCATGTTAACAATTTTTGTCTGAACTTCAGCATTTCTTAGATATCATATGACTTGCCCCTGGCACATGTCTCATTGCTGTCCAATAGATTAATTCCGAATTGCTTGTCATTACTAACCATAGGATACTAACCATAGCAATCATTACTAACCATAGGATTTTCTCAAATGGTTATTGAATTGTTGTCAAAATGCCTCAAATTCTCTATGCATGATCTTGCAGGAAGACTTGTAGGGAATCATGTTTTGGGTTAGCAAAGCCTTAGAGCTGAAGAAGTCCATATTAGAGACTCTGAATTTGTCTCTGAAGATGAATGTTTTTAATGAGCTGCCAATGTCAGTATTTTTTCTCCCAGAATAAATTAATCATTGAAGCCAAATTCAAAATCTTTGTCCTACTTACTGTTAACTAACTGGTGTTAACAATGTAACACAAAAGTAGTCATTGATTTCAGTTGTATCATTTCAGCTACATGGTGATAACTTATGCAAAAGATATCAAAATCCCATATAGAAAAGATCATGAAACAAAAATGTATAGTCATTTTCAGATACTAGAGTTGTGGTACAGAGCTGAGTTAAGGCAGACAGGTTTTATTTTCAGAAAGCAGAATCTCTGAAAAGATGCTTTTTTGATGTCTTAAGTTGGACATGAAAAAATCCACCGCTGGTGTCATTTATGAACATCTGCACCATTAAGCTAAAAGTTTTGAACTAGAAAACTAGAGCTTTTATTGCTTACAGCCACAAACCGGAAAAAATTTCAGAGCTATCTTTTCATTTTTAACAGATTATAATTTTCCCTGTTAGATCAAATTTATCTGTCAGACAGTAATAAGTGCTGGATAAGCACTCAGTTTAAAATCGAGTATCAGAGAGATGTAAATTTTTTCAAATGTGTCTAACTTACATAAGAAAAAAACCCTGTATATGTATGCAAGTGATGGATACAAAGGTATCTGCAGAAATAATAAATTTTCCAGTTTAGTTGAGACATAGAATTATGAAATCTGGACTTTGGAAGAGAAAAGTTACCCATACCTGAACTGATGTAAAAGGTATAGATACAGATATATCAAGATATAGGACATAGAGAATAGACTACTTGATTTACAGAAAATGTTAATGTTAACGGGAGTTAGAATTGCTGGTGCAAATCATATCTCCATAGGGTATCACTCAATTTCACTGAATCTATATGGGAATTTAAAGTATGCCTTTGAGTTTAAGACAAGGCGAGTGACATATCTGTATTTGGAAAAAGCAAGCTAGGCTATCATAATCACAATTTTTTAAGGTTTTGGTTTAATATTGCTTCCAAATAATGTCTCCCTTGTGTCACATGCTGGTATTGTCTCAGTTATAACATCATGAACACTTTGTGTAGCATGTGGAATACAGCTGGGTTCAAACCACATTTGTGAATTTTTTAGGAAATTTCTTATTTACCTCATATTTTACAACTGAAGCTATTCAGCGTGTCAGTTGTGAATGCAGACAGACATGCACCTGCATGTGTTCCAAATCAAAACCAGTGCAGACCTGCAGCCGGGCTGAGAAAGTAGAGATGGGTTGAATTGCATTTTATATGACCTTGTAGATTTTGCATAGTTCTTGTGGATTTTCTGAAACTTAAAACTGCTCAAGTGTTTCTGAGAAGCACTTTAATATTTTCCTGCGTCAGCAGGGGAGTTGGACTAGATGATCTCTAGAGGTCCCTTCCAACTCTGAAGATTCCGTGATTCCGTGAATATCTCAAAGTGTTAGGCCATCACCATTGCCCTAATTAGTTCATTAACGGGAAGACAATATTCTAGAGTGGAAATAATCTGGATCTCACCAGGGTAAGGAACTGAAACCATTTTAATTGTTCTAATGAATGATCTCCTCTTTTATACACATCGAGGACCAAAGTCTAATCTCACTCTTTTAGACCTCTCTGCAGAGTTTAGCATGGTTGATCGTGAAATCCTGGTGTGTCATATGAGCTGGATGCAGGAGTCCAGGTCACTGTACTAGTTTAGGCCTTTCCTGAAGAGATACATCCAACAGAAAGTGATGATCAGCTGCATGCCTACCCCACTTTATCCTTAATGACTGGAAACCCACAAAAATCAATTTCCTTGTGTCCTTTTCTAGCAATGGAATGCAACCACATTGGCAGCTGGACTCGGAGGCTAGCAATTTGCAGATAATACCTGGTTGTGTGTATTTGTTACCATCTGTGACTACATCATCGACTCTGCTACTACCAAGGTGATCAGCTAACTGTGTGAGATTAGCTTAATTAAGCTGAAGTGAGCTACATAGATGTGACTACAGCTAGAGTGTGTGACATTTACGGGCAAAAAATCTTCAGCGTTTGGGAAATGCCACCTAGTATAAAATGCCATAGTTCTTCCCTGCGGTAACAGGGTTCATGCATTGGTTTGCCCCAGAAATTTACGCTAAGTTCAGTATTTTTGTCCTCATCCCCAAAATACACCATCACTAGGGCCCAGCTTATCTAAAATATTGCTTAAATCTCTCTGAAATTAAGACAACAGTTGGAATCATAGAATCACAGAATGGTTGAGGTTGCAAGGCACCTCTGGAGATTGCCTAGTCCAACTCCCCTGGTCAAGCAGGGTCAGCTAGAGTAGGTTGCTCAGGACCTTGTCCACTCAGATTTTGAATGTCTCCAAGGAGACTGTGGAGACTCCACAGAAGACTCCGTTTTCTTTACTCCCTCCCATCAGGTGTTGATACGCATTGAACCTTCTCTTCTCCAGGCTGAACAGTCCCAGCTTTCTCAGTTTCTCCTTGTTTGCCAGGTGCCCCAATCCCTTTATCATCTTTGTGGCTGTTTGCTGAACTCGCTTCAGTATGTCCGTGTCCTTGTACTGGGGAGCCCAGAATTGGACACAATATTCCGTGCTGAGCAGGGGGAAGGATCACCTCCCTTTTATTTGTCACAGTTGTCACAATGGGGCTTTCTGTTATAATTGTTTAACTCTTTTTTGCTAAGAAAACTTTGCCATTTCCAAGATAAATATATAGTCATTCTATAATTAAAACCTACACACTGCAAATAAAAAAATGCTCTAGGAAAACAAGTTACTATACACATTTTTATCCTCAAAGAGGCAATGAGAGAACAAATAATACATAATACAAGACCAGTGCACAATTTGTAATGTACTACTGGCAGGCAGGAGGGTACCATGAGGATAACTGTAGTGTAAAATCATGAGTGGCACACAGCTGAATAGTTTACATTCTACTTTATTTTATCAATGCAGAACAAGTTGTTTCTGACACCTGTAATTTAAATTTACACAATATTTTTGGGGTACTCAGAAAGTGCTCTTCTGAATTGGATGAAATACTAATCAAACATTTTCTGTTTTATTTTAGGAGGCTGTTTGTAGCTGTTTGTTTCAACTGTTCCACCATCCCTTTTAAGTGTTGATAAGTAGCCTGTTTGGCACATAACAGTAAGGTACAGTCACTTTTATTACGATAGTGTTTAAATTCATGATACTTTTTCTTTACATATGAAGATCCATTTTTTTAATATTTTCCTGTTTTTAAAAAAACTTAGGGAAGGTTTTTAGGTTTTTTCAAAATTCTGCAAAGGCTTCAAGTAGGATCAAGTGATTAATTAACAGATTAATCAAACTGCAGGTGTAGCAACTAGCTTATAACTTACAGACCGACAGGTTCATAATCTTTAAAATAATAATTTTCTCAGCCATAAAAGGCTTTCCTTTTACAGTTCCCTCATTAATTTAAAGAATCCTAGTAAATATATTACTGTCTCCTTTTCAGGAGTGTGTCTTTTATATTGCCTTATCATTTACATATCTTCATTTAAAATAGCTCTGTTCAAATAATATAAAGTCACAATTAAAAAGATTATGACATCTGAGACAGTAAGTGAAATATTAGATAGGATCAGCTAAGATTCTTTGCAACTATTTTGAAGATAAATTTTGAAAGGTAGAGCTAGAGCTTTGAACGTTCTGGGTGCACGGCAGCTGGATGGAGACAAATCTGTGGCATTTTGTGGATGGAATGAACACAAGATGTCACCCTAGCTGTGAGGTAGCTCCAACACAAAAATGCCATTAGCTGAAGAGGAAAGGGAATGAAGAATTGAGGTTACTTTCCGCGCCCCCCCCCAAGTTGTCTGTCACATGCGTTAATTCATTTAACTACCACAGAACACTCTTTCACTACAAAGTTTTCTACGCATTGCTGAATATTTTTAATTCAATTCTGTCATGCCATTTATGATTTTTTTAAATTGCTGTTTTAAAGTAGATTCCTGAAATTTGAAGTCAGATTTTACTTCCTTGAGTAGTAGCCCTATGTTTCTTATACTGTTAGTGAACAAGATGATGGAGAGCACAGTGCAATAGTTTGCTGTTTTCTTCAGTCTTACTCATTTTCATACATGTACCTAGAAGTCTAAAAGCTCACAGAAGGATGCAATGGCAACTATTGTGAAAAACTTTCAGGTAAGATAACATAGTTAAATTGTTATGTTTCTTCCTAAAATGTGTAAACCTTTTTGTACTCAAGAGTAATATTTTCTTTATGTAACAGTTTGAAATTCCTTCTGCCTTTACTCTAAAGAATGCAAAATTCTTCCTTCAAGGAAGAAGTTGTTGAAAATCTTGAATTAAACAAAACATTATTTAAACAATGGTATTAGCATTCTTCTGATTATGGATGGGGAACTGATACCTTGACTATTAAACTCCTGGAACTCAGGCCCCTGACTTCAGTAATATTGACAGAATGACATTTATGCTTTAAATGTTTGGTTCCTTCCTATATAAAATAATAAAAAAGGTTTTGCAGTCAAGACATCTGTCTGGGACTTGTGAGGACAGAACTCAATGCCTTGTTACGCTGTAGATGCTCATATTGTCTTAAGTGATCATTCTAACTTCATTGATCTCATCTGCACAGTGAGAATGTCTTCATCTGTAAGATGAGGATAGCCATATTTCTTTACTTTCACTGCCTGTATTTAGACAGCAAGCCCTTAAAGCAAGGACTTTTTAAAAAATATGTTTGTACGGGACCTATAACAATGAAGACCTGGACACTATTGTAATATTAAACAAAAGTGTATTACTCTTAACCACCAAAATTTAAAGATACAAGTGATAGTAAAATACTATTTTGTATCAAAGTCTATAGTAAAATACTATAAAGTCTATAGTAAAATACTATTTTATAACAACATCTTGGGTGACCAGATTCTCATAAACCTGGACAGAGGAGGAAACTAAATTGTGAACTTACAGCATGTCAAACAATCTGTGATACCCCTACTTTGTGTGCTTTTAACCCACGGTGAATAACAGAATACCCTCAAGGAAATATCAAATGAGTTCATTCTCACATTTGCTGCAAGGCACAGTTAGGAGTACACTTACTAGTGATTTCCTTGAAGTGGTTCACCCCTCACTCACTCAATATTATTAGTATGCTCCTACATCCATAGTTTTGCACTACTCTTCTGCTTTACATCATTCTGCATGTCCTAAAAAGCAGTGTAAGTTCTTTTTACTCCTAAGACCCTTTCAGATTGCCATTTAAAGGAGTTTTAATATTCCTGAGAATGAGAATGGTTAATTATTAGTCTCTTATGTAATATTGCATTTTTTGATTGAAACTCAGTGGGAGCTCGGACAGTCAGAACTCCATAAGAGAACGCTCAATAGCTTGTATTATTGGACTCTCAGCTTTTATGGTTCAAGCCTTTATAAACTGTGTCAAGCTGTGATAGTTACAATTATTGCACACGTTGGCTTAACCTATATAATGTAGTCATAATGCATTAGCCTTTCCAAGTTTCAGTTGCCTGTCCTTTATTATCAGTGACATTTTCTCTTAAAGGTTCAGAGCAAGCATGACTTTATGATCAGCTGTAAGCTTTAACTGAACCATCTCTTTTTTTCCATGGAAGACTGTTGTTGAAGAAACCAGGAGATGGCAGTCTTTCTTAATGGATCAGAGTGAAATTCTACTGATTATAACAATTTCTGTTCTTGTGCCCCAGAATAGGCAAAAATTTAAAATGAAGTGAAGGAAGAGGCACATGTCTTGTCAGCACAGCAAGTCATTGCATGCTTTACCCCCCTGGTATCTTCCAGAGCCTTTTCTTTCAGGTGTGAGATCTTGAACAATCACATAATCCAGGGGGAGTCATGGTCTTCCCAGTCTTCAGATTGTCCTTGGTGCAGTCTGACTGTTTCAACATATATGAACTACAGTTCTCTCTTCTCTGGTAATACTGATAGGAGAAGTCAATGGCTAGCCAGCCTTCCTAAGACTGTGTACTTCGTCTGAAGGCAGGCTATTTCAGATAAAACTGTCTTAGAAACAAAGCACAATTCATTCATGTATGTTTAATCACTAAAAATGTGGTCACCAGAGACTGTATGACCTAGTCTGCCTCTCTGTTAGTTTGCTCCTCAACATATCTGTCACCATTCTTGGACAACTCAGAGCCTCCACAGGGTATCAAGGTGGTTTTGACTGGCTGTGGTGCTTTTGGCCTCTGTTCATGTAACCTGACAAAAGGTATTGTCACATCAGCTTCTAACCCAGTGGGATACCACTGGACTAAGATATGCTATTGTCTCTTCTTACTGGACAAATAATTGCTGCATGACAGTATTAGATATCAGTTTCTTTTGAGCTGTTGGCTGCAAACATGAACAAAAACTTCTTGCCTTTCTATATGTTTTTCTGTAGAGCAAGCACCAGAAACTCTGAGACAGGAGAGCATAAAAATGGCTTAAATTGACTCTTTGTCCTTATTGTCCCAGTCCAATTCAAACAGAGCTTAGGAAAAACATGATCTGCCTTCAATTATTTATTAGAACCAACTGATAGATTTAATTCTAACAAACTAACAATCTTGCATCTCCGTAGTCATGGCTTTTTGGCCTCCCAAAGCTGCTTCTCAGTGTTACCACTCCTTCCCTTAAACTGCAGTAAGATGCGTGGGAATGACAAGTGTATAGAGACCAAGAATAAATATTATTCAGGACCACATCAGACATATACATTCTTTGGACTAACTTTGTCTTTTATTTGGGCAAATTCTTGCTTTGCACCTTACAACCATTTCAAATTGCCTTAAACAACCCCTCACCGACTAATAACAATAATAACAGGAATGAATTCTTTTAGTCAATGCTGAATAAGATGAGCAGATGTAGAAGCTAGCTAATGTTTATTAAGTATTCCAGTTGCTACCTAAGCTTATTGCAGAACCAAGCAAAACAGGAAAACAACAAATTGTTCCAAATGTCCAGCATAAGGGAAATGTTTTTGGTTTTTTAAGTTAGTGATATAACAGACCTCCATGTCACATTTATGTGTAAAGGTCCTCAACCTTTCTTCTGCAGCTCACCATGTTCAGTTTGATGCACATTACTCAATGTCTTACCACTGTTTTCCTGAACGTTCATGCCTGTAGACATCCTGCAGATGACTGGTTTTCACAGCAGAGCTCTATTTTTAACTTGGCATGCAGGAAGACGAGCTGTTCACATCTAGCAGAAGGCAAATGTCTTTGGACTTGTGTGCCAGGATTCTGCAGGTAAGAATCGTGTACATGGTAAGGAGTATCTGGGTATAGGTTTGGAATACGGATACATTGAGAGTGCAAGACTCCTTGGTGTGGCAAAACTCTTCAATATACAAATGCCACTGAATATATTGACCAAAGTTTGTTATTTTGTCCACTTCACAAAATCTCAGCAACAATTCCCAGATAGCTATAATGGAATTTACCTTAGCTGTGTACATGAAGTTTCAGTTGCTATGCAGCATCATAATACAAGCCTCTAAAAGCTATGTTAAACATTTAGTGTGCACTTAATCATCGCCAGAAATGTTTAAAGGCATAATGTCTCATTAATAATTATTACATCATTGAGTCGTGCAAAGAGAGATGTTCCATCTTTACTTACATAATGGTAAAACACAGGTCATTTACTAAGTATGCAACAGCACATCAGATATTGGAATTTTCTTGAAGGGAATTAACAGAGCCTTGTTAAAGGATACGTATTAGTAAAGGAAGGAAGCATTTGGTGACTGAAACAGTGTTCAGCCATGGCATACATTCTAGTTTCTACACTTGCCCGTACTCTGACAGCTTAAAACGTTCTCATGTAAATTGGCAGGTGTAAAGAAACAACATTAATAATATAACAAAAATTACTGCAGAGTGCCGGTCTGTTATAATTCTGGGACTCAGAAAATACATGTAGAGCTTCTAGCTCTGCCACAGACATCCTGCATGATTGAAATAAATCATTCATACTCCCATTCCTGCCATCTAACCGTGGACATTAACAGAGGTCCCACATTAAAGCACTCACTTCAAAAAGCAGTTCAAATGTCACATGAGCTCCATAGTTGTGTCTCTCTTTCTTCATTGACTGTTGGGAGTACAGAGTGAATAGGCTTTTAACATAGTCAAGGTCCTTAAGTGCAGTTTTGGAAATAGTGCTGGATGTTTATCTGGATTTGTAGGCTTTAAGTATTACCTGGTTGAGTTGAAATGCTGTACTTCCCTAGAGGGTTCCTCATACCATTTTGTATAGAGTTCAGTAGTTACTTATGCTTGCTTATCCACGGTAACAATCAGCCTTTGCCTCAGGTCTAAGATATATAGGGAATCAAAGTTCCTGGTTACGCTCAGAGACAGGGTCTGGCCTAGAGCTGTTCCTGTGTCCTTCTGGTGAGCTCTTGGTCCCTCAGAGAGCCTGTCCTCCTTCAGTCCTCTCTGCACAAAACATGAGGGAGTCCTGATACTCGGCTTGCTTTGCAGCAAGCTTTTGCTTTTGTGCCTATGCCTTCATTCCTCATCTGGAGGGTATGGAGTGAAAATTTTTTTTTTAAATAAGACCGAGTGAAATGGAAAGGATTTTTATTTTGTTCTAGTCTCAGAATGATGTTGCTTCTATATAATACCCATCCTTTGGGTTAATAGTGCATCTTACTCTTTCCCATCCATGTCCATAAGGAATGAATCTAGTCAAAAAGACAAAGAAAAGGAGGCAGCAAATTAATACAGGTAAGCTCCAGACAGAGAGCAAATGTACTCACTGTATAGTGTTTAAAAGGGCAATTTAGAGCTTTAAATGAAGCCTGAATTATTTCAACCTTGAATAGCAAAATGCATTAATCTGTAATTATGTAATTTCACAAAAGAAAGCAAGAAAAACAAGAGATGCCTAACTGATTTAGATGGCAAAATACCAAAAAAAATTTCTGAGCTGGGATTTGTACATTTCAAGAAAAACAAAGCAATGATGCTCATGGAGACCTGGAACATAAGACATATATATTTTGCAGATGTGCCGTAGGTTTTGATGAATGAAGCAGATCTTTGGGTGACTTCTTAGGCCCTAAGGCTTAACACCCCAGCAAGCGTAAGCATTCAAAAAATGTCTTCTGTCTAGATACCAAATGTGGAGAAAAATTTCTGTTGTAAAAATGCTGTTATTTCAAGTGCCATAGAACTAAACTTTGATTAAAAAAAAAAATTGATAGTCGACCTCAACAAAAAAATTTGGGTTTGCTTTACCCTGGAGTCCCCTGAGTGTGCTTTTCTGTAAAAGCACATTCCCTCACTGACCCTGACAACAGTAGTGGGACAGTCCTTTGATGATGCCAAAATGCAACATCCAAGCACTTGCCACATTTCAGTTGCTGCTGTCTACCTGTTGTGTATCCTGAAAGAAAAGCTTGTGTTTTCTCAAGAGCCCTGTTACATCCTGAAATTAATGGCTCCTGATTGATCATCTCACATCAGAAGGACAACGAGCGTCTCTGTTGATGGGTGGTGCTTACTAAGAACAATGCAGATGCCTTTGGCATGAGGTCAACCATGTTCCCTGTGCTTAGTGGCTGCCTCATCCAGACCCATATCTCACGTGGGTTTGGGCAGTGTAGTGTCTGGGATAAGCTGGATGCCACGTCTCAGCTCCCTCGGTTGTTGTCCCTGAATTTCATGAGCCTGTTACAGGGTTCTGGCACAATAAAGTCAGGAGAAATCATTAGGGAGAGTAAGGAGCTGGCAGGACACTTTGTTGGACTGTGTGTTGAGCTATGGAGTTGTGCCTAGTGCAGGTGAGGTGGTGGGGACGTAAGTATTGGAAAGGCTATGTCAGAAGCTCAGTAAGGATGGAGTAGGTGGTACAGGTGTTATTAATATAAAACTTGCTATGCTGGCAGCTCAGACTTAGGACATTCACAGATCTCGGCCTCCTCAGAATGTGCATGGCCTGTGAAAATAACATTTTCAGTTGTATTCTACATTCATGATCTCACAGTACTCTCACATTGGCTGATGTTGTACAGCTATTTGTAGGTCGCTGTGAGACTTTCTCTGGAGTCTGATTGCTCGGGATAAGAATTTACCTGCAAAAGTAAAGTAATTTGTGCTGTGCCATAGAATTAGTGTTAGTCACTTTTTTTTCTGACAGAAGAAGATAAAGCATTGAATAGGTCTGGCCCTGCAGGTGATGCTGAGAGACACTGGGAGATACAACAAATTGAATTCCTTAGCCGGCCTGATATTAGTGTAGAATATTTACTGCTTCCAGGGAAGTTAAACCTCACCTCCACCATGCATTTCTAAACATTTACACCTTTTACAACTTTACACCTTCTAGGTAGTTAACTATCTTCAAAAAGGATAAACAAACTAATTGTAAATAATTTTTTAAATTACATAATCTCCAACATCATATTATCTTCCCATTAAACAGCACAGCTTTAGCAGAGACACAGACCTGTGATGCAGCAGCTGTGGATCTGTTAAGCTGTCCTTCATTATTAATGTCTTGTTTTCACTGGTTTTAAGATGGATTCTTTCAGTCATGTTTTCAAAATCATCTTGTAGATTTGCACATGTGATTTTAAGTGTGAATGATTTGAAAGCTCCCAGTGTCCCTACTTGACTTCTGTGATTTTTGCCTTTTTATATTGCAGTGAAAGTGCTGAATGAAGAATGGATCCTACTTCAAAATTATGTCTCTATCTTGTTATATTGCACTTAATGGGAAAATATTTATAATTTTAGCAAGTAATTTTCCACTGTTCTCACACAGCTTTAGTGATATAAGCAGTACTCAGGGCGTGTTTGAGAGATACACTTTGATTAATAAAGAATAGACCAGTGAGCTACTATGAAGAACTGTGTAAAGATTAAGATTTTCCTATACTGTTGGAATGGAAAGAGACCCTTGGGTAAAATAATTTAGGAAACACATCCAATAAGGGTCCAGTTCAAAGAAAAAAGTCCACTTACATGCATAAGTACAAGTGGCTGACTTTTCCTCTCTTAAAGAATTGCCCCCAAAGTTATAAAATAAGAATAATTACTCTTAGCAAAATTTTCTGATCATTTATTCTACCTGGATTTTCTGGAGTACATCTTCAGATCATGGATTATATGTGCATATCTCATTATCACTAATGAGAATTTCAATGCAGCATATAATTTTACTGTGCTATTTTGTCTGACTTGTATTACACCTGTCAGTCTGCTTTCCTCCTGCTATTTCATTAATATTTGAATATTAATATTTAAAGGTCAAACTTCTCCTGCAGTGATATTAAAATATATTATTCAGTTTCATCTTTGGGACAGTATTCACTAGATAGGGAAAAAGGCAATCACCATACACTTTGCTGCCTTTTTAATGCATTTTTTTTCTTCTCCCTCCAGTACAAATTGGGCAGTTTCCATCTGAGAGAGGGAAGAGAGAGATTTGTAAAGGAACGAAGTGTAACTCGTACTGCAGTCAATGGGAGGGAGGTAGGACTCTTCTCTGTACCTGGAGGGTCTTGCACTGAAGCAGATGAAAGATTGAAAGTCTTCCCAGGACAATGAAGCAAAACTGTTTGTCCAGTAGAATTTCTCAGTGGAAGATGTGATCAGGCTTGATGCAGCTCTCATTCAGGTCAGTGAAAGAAGATGTGTGATGGCAGGATCTGGACCAAAACCCTCGGCCTCTGTGCTGGGTTCTTGAAACAAACACGGAGCACATTTCAACAGCATGGCATCCTCAAATAAAAAAGAAATGCTAAGTGTTAAGTACAGTGGTGTGGTAAAGGCAGTGCTGCAAATTAAGCAGTATTTGTTTACACAAATATTTAAATAGGTGAACTACGTTCCACATATGAGATTTTGCATTTTGAGCAAAACTGGATTATCCCAGAACCTGCTTATCTGTGTAAATATTTGTGACATCAGAATTGAAGGTTCTAAGGTCAGGTTTGCAAATAATTATTAATATAGGATGTAAATTCCATAAAACAGTGGTTTTTGACTCGAGACCATGCTAACGCTAACATTTTTTCTGTGTGTGAATCCTCCTGAAAACACCAAGGAAATTATATGGCCTTTACTTGCTATGTTCCAGAAGGTAGCCTGGTGCTGCAGAGAAAATGGAAGAGGTCCTATAAAGAGTGGAATGGATCTGCATAGTTAATCTTCACTGTGTCAAAGCTGCTTCTTTTGTGGATTTAAGGGAGCCTGCCATGAAAGCACCTGAGAGGAAGGTTAAAAGCAGAGCTGTGCATATGCTGTGTATGTAAATTGTTGTCTACAGCATGCACTTGCTTGGAGTGCAGGAGTCCTTGCAATATTTGCTCGTGTGCAAACGAAAGGGTCCCAGGAAGGACCTAATAGATAGGTCTTCTTAACATCAGCCATATGACATGGCTGCAAGAGCAAGTGGGATATGTGGTAGCAGCCAGGTTATATTTAGCATATCTGTCCCATCCAAATACATGGATGTATTTGGACTTGTGTCAAGGCACACGAGGGATCCAGCTTTTCTCATTGTCTTGTCTTGATACACATCAAGGAATTACGTGGATTTAAACCAAAAATTGTGTCCACATAATGTGGACACAGTAGTAGTTTGGACTGAGGACAAGTTTGACCAGATGTTGATTATATAGACATACCTCTGGTGCGGGGAAGCTGTGCAGCTTGACGTATTTTTTTGTAAAAGACTATCAAGCAATAGGGAAACTATTTAGTCAAAGTGTCAAATCTCTACCATGGATGTGAACAGAAGTGTAATTGTTGACTTCAGTGCAAATAAGGTCAATCTCCAAGTGCCTAACAGTCTAAATGATCCTGAGCTGATATCCTAGATTTGCCCTGGCAAAGTCACCGCTGTTGAATGCCAGGCTGTGTGGGTTTTTTAAGCACAGATCTACGTATAGTGCCATTTGTGAGTATATTAGTCCTCCACAGGCAATGTAAAAAGACTATAGTCTTTGAGTCTTTGAACTTGACTACTAACATGTGGCTGTGAGGCGGTAAATTAAAATGGACTGTATTTCTTTTTTTCTGCAACATTTTACCTAACCCAAACTTCTTAGAATGGAACTTTCCATATCTGCACAATGAGTTCGTGATTATAGTTTTTGCTATCAGATATAAAAATAGAAAATGTAAATACATATACTTTTAATAGGAGAAATTATCTTCAGCTATATAGCTGTTTATCCAAAACCTAATGTCATTCTTATGAACCTAGAGCTACCTGCTTGTAAAGGTCTGATGTAAAGTTATAATTAATTTTGTGAATCTCCTCAGCTTCATATCATTAATCAGTGTGATTTTCTGACCTCAGCTGGTGCTGAATAATCAAACGCCCTTGCTGTAATGCTAAATGTAATGCTAAATGTAATGCTAAATGCCTCTTAGAATCATAGAATAGTTTGGGTTGGAAGGGACCTTTAAAGGTCATCTAGTCCAACCCCCCTGCAATGAGCAGGGACATCTTCAACTAGATCAGGTTGCTCAGAGCCCTGACCAACCTGACATTGAATGTTTCCAGGGATGGGGCATCTACCACTTCTCTGGGCAACCTGTGCCAGTGTCTCACCACCCTGACAGTAAAGAATTTCTTCCTTATATCTAGTCTAAATCTACCCTCTTTTAGTTTAAAACCATTACCCCTTGTCCTATCACAACAGGTCCTGCTAAAAAGTTTGTCCCCATCTTTCTTATTTTCTTCTAAGCCCCCTTTAAGTACTGAAAGGCCACAGTAAGGTCTCCACAGAGCCTTATCTTCTCCAGGCTGAACAACCCCAACTCTCTCAGCCTGTCCTCTTAGGAGAGGTGCTCCAGCCCTCTGATCATTTTTCTGACCCTCCTCTGGACCTGCTCCATCACGTCCATGTCTTTCCTGTGCTGGGGGCTCCAGAGCTGGACACAGTATGCCAGGTGGAGTCTCACGAGAGCGGAGTAGAGGGGCGGAATCACTTCCGTCGACCTGCTGGCCACGCTTCTTTTGATGCAGCCCAGGATACAGTTGGCCTTCTGGGCTGTGAGTGCACATTGCTGGCTCATGTTCAGCTTTTCATCCACCAGTACACCCCAAGTCCTTCTCGGCAGGGCTGCTCTCAATCCCCTCATCCCGCAGCCTGTATTGATATTGGAGGTTGCCTTGACCCAGGTTCAGGACCCTGTGCTTGGCCTTGTTGAACTTCATGAGGTTCACACAGGCCCACTTCTTGAGCTTGTCCAAGTCCCTCTGGATGGCATCCTGTCCCTCAGGCGTGTCAGCCACACAATTCTGCTTGGTGTCATCTGCAAACTTGCTGAGGGTGCACTCAATCTTTTGAAACACAGAACAGCAATAAGAAAATACAATTGTAGATACATTGAAGGAAATGTTTAAAGTGGCATATGATATAAATAGCTAGTCTTTTATCACTTTTGGCATATGATGAAAGAAGAAAAAATATTTTTAATAAGCTAGGTGAATCTTCTTAAATTCAGTAGCTGAATAGTTCCTCTGGGGGATGCATGTATGGGAAAAGGCAAAATCCTTCTTTTCTGCTGCCGTATAAACTGGCCTTAACCAGGACATTGTAAATCAAAAGAGCACCCTCTGGCTTCGTATTTATGTTGTATATGTTTTCCTTTTTAAATATGAAAAATAACATTTAATTTCTCAAATAGGTAGTCTGTTGATCCCCTGTATTTTCAGAAACACGCTTAAGAAGTAATTTTTGACTAAGAAATGAAAAATGCATCGACCCTAAAGAGACTGCAGAGGCAGCCTGAGTCCCACCGTAGACTTTTAATGCATGGCAGAGTGCATTGGGTGGAAGGAGTCAGAGTGCTCCCATTGTGTCTCTTCATGGGGAGAGACAGACAGCACATGTGCACCTCTTCCTTTACTGTAACATCACCCTTTGTATAGCTCATAATGGATAGTGGGTTTTCATAATTTCAAGTCTTTTTTGTAAGAAATCAAGCATTTTGTTAAAGTGGGGCAACCGATATGGCCATTTTCCTGTAGCTTAGTTCTTACCTTAAGAAAACATGACTCATGCATTCCAAAGCAAGGACCTAGTTGGTGCTTTGATTGATAAGTATCCATCTGACAGCAATGTTTGCCTTGAAAAGGAGTCACTTTCATTAAAATGTCACAAGCTGAAAAACCCCAAAATGAAGGCACTGAAATGACACATGAAATGCTGTCTTTATTGGCATGGAAATTCTGGCACATATCAACTGCTTCTTGTGGAAAAAAGAGTACACTAGCATGGTTTTGCAAATATAATGTTCAGAATTGCCGAAAACTTAGTTCATTTTAGTGTTGAATCTACTTTTTAAATCAAAACCTTTTTTTTTGGAAAATGGCTCGTTTCTCAGTGTGATCCTGCTCTAGCACTCTATTTCTAGCGACAACTTTAAAATATGATAGATCTAGGAGAAGAAACTGTATGCTAGGTACTAATATATCTACGAACTGAATTAACAGCTAAAAATATTTTTCCACGCATAATGTGTGTTGTCTGTATATCTGCTTTTGGTGTGCTATGAAAATGCACATTGCAGATTGAAACTCCAGTGACCTTTTTATCCTTGACACTGTGGTGACTCTTCTAGGGAGACAGGACTGGGCTGGACTGGACTGGGGACACGGCTCTGTAAAATGAAGGTCAATCTGTCTGCTCAGTGCAGCTGTACTTTTCCAGCCGTTTCTTCAGTTTCTACATTTAACTTGAAGAAGAATATATTTAATGGCAACATAGGTTAAAAAGGCTTTCTATCACTCACTCCTGCTGCCTCAGGAGGGATGCCCGTCTGATTGCTGTGACTCTCTAGAATAAGAAGCTGAAATGCTCATTTTAACATCTGTGCGAGTGAAACCAAAAGACAAGGCTGGTACAGCCCATTCCGGAGACCTGCAGGTGCATTCCTGTCAATGTTGACTTGTGGACCACGGGAATCCAGCTGCACCATTGTAATGAAAAGATCTGGCAAAACCCCACTCTTAGGAAGGATCCTACACAGTTGTTTGTCTAATGTCAGTCATACAAGCACTGCCACAAGGATAAACACACAAGTGAAAGCAGCCAGATCGCAGCCTAGTGCGTTCTACGTGTTTTACACATACAATGGAAAAGCAGTCAGTCCCCCACAGGCTGGATACTGACGGTGGCTGACTGTCAGTAGGTACAAAATACTGTGTCTGCTGCAAGAAATGTATAAATATCTGCAGGCAAGTCAGGGTGTGACTAGCAATATTCTGTGTGGAAGTCTGCTGTAGTCTGGGTCAGCCCTCCAGGCTTTGGGAAGGGCATGCTGAAGCTGGATATCCATGCTGTAAAAGAAAGTATTTCATCATAGTCCTGTCTTTTTTTGCTATGGCTGGTTTCATTCGAGCACACGCTGCATTTCTTTCTTCTCCGACTGGTCTCTGTGTTCTCACTTTAAAATATATACCTCTACCTTAAAATACATTTGTAGATCAAAAAGTATCTACATAAGGATAGCCTCTTCTTTCTCAACAAGACTGCACTCAGGGGATAATACTCACTGACTAGTGTGGCAAGAGACAGCTTTGAATGATTTTTTACTGTTAGCATAGCGCCTGTGAGGTTTGCTCAGCCAGTACCACAAAGAAAAACACTTCTTTCCTTGTCTCTCTTCAGCATTAGACCCATTTGCTAAGTCACACCTGTGCAAATAGACTGACAGCGGGAGTGTTACACAGGTGAAACTGGGCACCTCATCTGACCTACACAGCCTCCCCCCTTGATGGTAATGTTGTATGAGAAATAAAGAGCCAGTATAAGGCTTAGATCTCTCTGCCTTTCTAGATAGCAAGAATATTCTTTCACAGAAAGACATGGTTTAGTTCAAACAAGAATTAAATTAAGTCTCTGGGTCTTTTCCAGGTGCTAATGGCTGGGGTGTGGTAGAGGACATAGATGCCAGGATAGGCGTTCAAGGGCTGCTTCCAGGGAAGAAGCAAAGTCAGGGTTGATGCAAAGGCAGCACATGGGGGAGGAAAAGAGTTGTTATATCCATTTTAGCTTCTTGGTAAATGCTTGTTTGACCAAGGGGCTGGAAGTCTTTCAGTGATATCTTCCAAGACTAGAAGTGCAGATGCAGCCAGACCCCTATGGCATGGGGATGTGTGACTAGCAAATGCATCCATAGAATGACTGACAAATTGACTATGGGGATGTAAGCCATGGGACCAGGTAAAACTTAAATATAAAGTCATGTCTTTTGTATTTCTTCCCACTTCAAAGTGTTGCTTGTCTGGATTACAGTCTACTTCTTATTTGGAGCAATTAATTAAGAAAGTTACTGAGGTTGCAAAGTCAAGTATTTTGAGGCTGAAAAATACCAGATTTATGGTTGGCTGTGCAACATTAACTATATGTCCAGTGTCTTAAATTATAATATTGTATAATTCTCTACAGGGTACTCACCTTATTCAGAGTGCAGAAGGGACTTACAAAGGCAAGGGAATCAGGGCAACTGAACTGGCCTTGACTAATTGGTGTGTGCTAGACTTTCCTCCTAATAGCTCCCATTTAGCTTGGTTTCTATTGAATATAATGGATCCTTAATGTTAGTTCAGTGATACCAGACTGCTCTTCCACCTGAAGATTTTAGTTCCTTTATAAATAGTACTTTACCTTTGCAAGCCTTCTGCAAATTAAATACTTCATTTTACAAAGACAACTAGATACACAAATAAGAAATTATATACTTAGATCCACAGGCAGTTAGAGTCAAGCCAGAAATACAATCTAGATATATGGGCTCCTGACCTTCCATTTTAATAACAAATCTCTTTCTCTTGTCTTATGCCTAGTATTTATTAATTTTCAATACAAATGGGAATCAGAAATCTACGGTCACTTTGAATAGATCTGCTGCAAACCACTGAGTTTATATTTTATAAAATTTCAGGCAGAGTCTCTGGAACAGGTAGAGTGAATCAGTTAGAAGCAGCTGTAGATCTGTCTACATATTGCTAAGTGACGAAGTTTGAAAGTGAAGTCTGTTGATACACCCAGCAATGTTAGTGGGAAAGGAGACTTAAATGGAAGAGACTTTTCACAGTAACACTATATGAAACTACAAGCTGAAACTTCATCTATATCTGTATTTTCATTACAGTTCCCTCTTTCTGCTTTCTACTGCAGTGCATGCACTTCTCATACATCCTTAAGAAGAAATTGCACGTGTCTGTCACAAATTCCGGGTGGATCATTGCAAACAGAGTGTCAGCTGGTATGCGCTGCTGTTGGTCTGCTGTCCTCTGTGGACATTAGCACCAAAAAAAAGATCGGGCCCTGGGGTGCTGTTAAAACCTCAGTTACCCTATGCATTCTTTGTTCAAGCAAAAATGGTGTTGTCTCAGGAGCACAAAGGGAGAAGAAGAGAATAATAGTAGATGTTGTTCTGCCTGTAATGGAGGCCTGTTTACAGAGTGAATGATTTGTCTACATGTCTGTGTGGAATAAGGCTGCCAAAATTCCTGCCAAAACGTAACCACTGAAAATAAATATAATCATACTCATGTCTTCACTACATACTATGCCAATTGCTTTACTTAGCCTGAAGTCTGGAAGGGGATATCTATTAGCATGAAAACCTATTGTGTAATTTAAGAAATAATATTTTTCTTAATCCTTCTTTCCTTTTATCTCCTCTCCCCTCCTCATTCTATCTCCTCCCTGCTGCAGTAAGATGTAGTGCTACTGAATGCTGATGAGAGCACATTAAGTCCAACCCCAGCCATTCATTACTGGCCAGCTAAGTTGGCACCATAGCACCGTTTAATACTTTCTGACTGGGAGAAAATCTATGGAGATGGCTAGTCATGATATTGTATTCTCTAGGGAAATGTGGCTTTGTCTTATTTTGTTTTGGTTTTAATGTATTTATTCAAGTCTGACTTGATTACATTCCCTCCTCACTATGCCTTCTCAAAGAGGCAAAGTCCTCCTGTGTTTTATAATCTCAATCTGTTTTCTGAAGATGCACATATAGAGAGAAGCCAAGATCTTCTTTCAGCATGCAGTGAGAGAGATTTATTGTTCATATTTCCTACTGTTTCTGTCAAGGTAGTCCCTGTGTGCCTTGGCTGAAATGCTTCTTGCTCCGAAGTTTATAGATGAGACAAGCAGATTCAGAAGGGACACCGAGGCAGAGAAGTACCAGAATGGAGGGTGGTGTTTTGAAATTCAATATTCATGCTATTTGAGACATATATACACTAAATTTAGGTAAGATTAATCAGTACAGAATTGCTGTTGACATTATACTAAAGCTAGGAGAAAAAACAGAGAGGCAGTGATTGCTATTAAGCAGTAACTGACTAGAAGTGAGTGCCTGTGGGTGAAACGGCTCTTCTTCAATAAAACATATAGATGGATGAGAGGGGAAAAAAGGTGATCCTTGGCTGTGAGAAATAAGTCCCTGGGCTTAGGTGTTGTAAGTGTAATCAATAAGATGTAAGTGCTGTTATCTTCAAATTATGAAAGCTTTAAAATATATAAAATATGAGTTACAATTTCTTTGTGCATTACCAAAGAGGCTGGGCTCTTTCACAGATACATTACTTTGGAAAGAGCAATGACAACCATTCTTTCAGGTACTTCTGTCTAATAATGGTATCTAGACAGTAGGAGTAGTCACACTAATGCACTGCAATATGAAGTATACTTTAAAACTGTTTCCCTAACTGCAGCTGTCAAACACAGCATCAAAATGTCCTGCCTAGTAAAATACATAAATTTTTTAAGATGAAATAATAGACATCTTGCAATTTTGTTTAAGTACCCCACTGAAAGATATGTAGACAATTAATCAAAATGGTAAATTCACATAATCGCAGAATAGTTGAAGTTGGAAGGCACCTCTGGAAATAATCTGGTCCAATGCCCCTTCTGAAAGCAGGGTCAGCTAGAGCAGATTGCTCAGGATCCTGTCCAGTCAGGTTTGGAATAGCTCCAAAGGATGGATACTCTGGGAAACCCATTTCAGAGCATGACCATCCTCTTGGTGAAAAAGCTTTTTCTTATGTTTACAGGGAATTTGCCATGTTTCAGTTTGTGCCCATCGCCTCTTGTCTGGTCACTTGTCACTGCTGAGAAGTCTTAACTCCATTTTCTTTAATTTCCCCATCAGGTATTGATACACATTGAGAAGATCAACCTGAGCCTTCCCTTCTCCAGCCTGAACAGTCCTAGCTCTCTCAGCCTCTACTTGTATGCTGAAAGCCCTTAGTAATCTGTGCAATGTTTTGCTGGACTAACTCCAGTATGTGCATATCTTTCTTGTCCTGGAGAACCCAGAGCTGGACACAGGACTCCAGATGTGTTTCATCAGGGCTGAGTAGAGGGCAGGCATCACCTCCCTTGACTTGCTGGCAACGCTGTTTGTAATGCAGTGCAGGATGCCTTTGGTCTTTTTTGCTGCAAGGGCACATTGCTTACTCATGTTCAACTTGTTGTCTATCAGGACTCCCAGGTCCTTTTCTGCAAAGCTGTTTTCCAGCCATTTGTTCCCAGACTGAACAGGTGTATTGGGTCATTTCTCCTCAGGTGCAGGACTTTGCACTTCCCTTTGTTGAACTTCCTGAAGTCCAACATTTTTCTGTCCATTTTTTGATCCTGCTGAGGTCCCTCCAAGTGCAGCACAACCATCTGGTCTATCACTCACTCCCCCTAGTTTTGTATCATTTGCAAACTTCCTGAGAATGCCTTCTTGATCCACCCCTTCATCTAGATCATTAATGAAGATTCAAACAACACTGGTCTCGATATTGACTGTGGGGGTAAACTGCTAGGCAATGGTCTCCAGTTGGACTGTGCGCTGCTGATCACAACCCTTTGAGCCCAGCAATTCAGCCTGTTTTCAGTCCACCTCATCAGTTTGTCAGTGATAATGCTGTGGTAGACAGTGCTGAAAGCCGTAATAATGTAGAGATAAACAGCATCCACTGTCATCACCAAGCTGGTCTTGTCATTGTAGAGGTCTATCAGGTTGGTCAAGCATTATTTCCCTTTCATAAATCAATGCCAATTACTCCCAATCATCTTTCTGACCTTCATTTGTATGTCAAGGACCTCTGGGAGAATTTGTCCTTCACCTTCCCCATGACTGAGGTGAGGTCATCTGGCATGTAGTTCCCTGGATCCTCCTTGGCATTTTTGAAGACAGAAGTGATGTTTGCTGTCTTCCAGTGCTCAGGAACCTCCCTGATCACCATGATCTTTCATAATTGAAAGTGGCCTTGCAACAACATTGGCCATCTCTCTCAGCACTTGTGAACATACACCATCAGGTTGCATGGTTTATGTAAGTCCAATCTGTTTAAATATTCTCTAACCTGATTCTCCTCCACCAATGGTAAGTCTTCCTTGCTCCAGACTTTTCCACTGGTCTCATGGACCTGGGATTGCTGATGGCAAGCTTTGCCAGTGAAAGACCAAGGTTGTGTGACCTTTGGCACCAGGTCAAACTTCTAAAATGTGAAGTTAGCACTATGAGAGACTGCAGAGATGTTTCTGTGTGTTTGATCTCTGCTTTCACACCTGTCTCTCACTGATAAATGTGTCTTTCATTTTCTGATAGAACAATTATTTGACACAAGTACACTCTGCCCAAAATATCAAGTATTGCAATTCAGCCTGTCAAGATAATGCAAAATGTAATCTCCTGGTCTGGAAGTGCAAGAATGTGGATTATATCATTCCATAATTTTCCTTCCTTGTAACTGTGGTGTGAGTTCCTCTGCAGCTGTAAGCATCTCTGAGCTTAGTAGCGCATTTCGTTATCAGAAATCCAGTCTTAGAATCAAAACCGAATAATTTATTACAGAAAGTTAGCATTAGAGCAGATACAGAACTACTGCCTCATGGTGATGTGCTGTGCTGTGTACATTCTAGTGAATTGAATTATGCTGAATGAATTCTTATCAGAATGAGATGAACGTGTGTACTATATATCTAAGTTTTATGATAACTTGTGTAGAGCTTCCCCCAAATTAGAGAACAGGCAGATGGTTGCTTAAGGAACTTGAGTTTCTACCTCTGTGCTCTGCTGAGAGGCGAGCACTATAAACCAGATGATCTGTATCTGTTTATATTTTCCTGTTTTTTCCTTTTAAAGGAAAGTTGAAATGGTGCACATGATGCTATGGTGCAAAATGCTTCTGTTGCTCCTAAATTGAAGCTACATGTAGCTCTGGCTCTGAGGCTTGTGAAAAGCAGCGTTTAACATGATCTGTCTGCACTACTCACTCACCGCTGCTGTGGCAGATGGCTCTTTTGCTTCATGTCAGGTTTCTCACTAGTCCTGTAAGGAATCTATGGCAAATGATTTGCAGGGCTTTCCTTCTAGGTCAGCAGTTTGCAAACACTCTTTCAAAACTCAATTAAAATGTTCCATTTTCTCATTGGCATGAGGATAATAAATGGAAGAATTTCCAGGCTTAATATGTCTCTCCCTCAGAAATACTTCAGATTGCACAGCTATGAACAGAGGTGCTTTATCAGAGATTAGTTTGTTCAGATTTCCTCCATGACTGAAAAATTTTAACAAGAATTCGATTACTGTTGTGAGGAAGTAACCTAGGAAATAAAGACTATTGCTGGCTATTTGCTGAAGGAGTCCGTTACAGTAATAGTATCAGTTAAAGGCAGTTGTCATTGCTTTAGAAGTTTCTACTAGCTTAATAGCAATCTTTTCCAGTGTAGCATCAGGTAAAAATAGAACTGCAATATCTCCTGCACTTCAAGTTGTTTATATGTCTTGTGGTAGCTCTTATGTGTACTGTCTACAGGGGAGATCCAAAATAGGAGAGTGATGTTGTTTGTGCTTCTCGCCAAAGCTTCCTGATGACGCATTGCTGTCTGGATGCACACAAGCAAGATACTGCTCTCTCTTCTGCCAGCCTTATAGTGCTCCGCTGAACAGTTTAATACTTTGGAGGTGAAGTGCTCCTCCTCTCCTCCCTGTCCCACAGCAGTCACAGGCCACGTTACACCTGGTAGCAACCATGTGTCCCTAGTAGTCCATACAGCTGAACTGCACGTGTTTTCATCTGCTCATAACATTTCTGCCAGTAGCTATGGCTTCATGCAATAGTATTATATCACTCCATACAGCTAATTCTGGTGCAAGGACTAAACATTTGGACACAGAGGTTTAGTCCAGAGGTTGGGCTCTGTTAGCCACCCTGTGCTTCAGCATGCAAACTGTTTGTGCTTTTGTTGAAGAAAAGTTAAGTTTGTATTAGGTGGAAAAAAATACGTAATTCACTGCTTTCCTCCTCCCCCCACTGCAAAGTATGGGACTGCCTGCTGCTTACCCCAGCTATTCTCACCCAGATACCGCCAGTTTTCATATGGCCTTCCCTAGCTTTGACACATCTCACCTCAGGGTGATTATGCTCAGCCTCCCACTGTTTTCCCCTGGATTGTTTCCTCCATCAGAGGAATTGTCATGCTCATCACTTCTTGCTGCTCTTTCTGAACTTTAATTAGCTCTGCCCTAAGGGCTTGTGAGCCTGAGGAGCTCTTCTTTGACAAAAGTAGGTTTGCTCACTAGGCTAAGTGCAGATTTTCTGAGGCTCTCATAGTACCCGTCCATCCTAGCTTATCTTTGCATTGAGCTCCCTCATCTATAATTAATACATGTCAGAGATGAATCTGTGCTATAAAATTTTCTTATGTGGATGAGCTCTTCCATGAAAATATTTATCAAGTTCTGCTCACCTTGGCCATAGCAGTGAATTCCTTTGTTCAATTATTCACAGTCCTGTGAAGGACTGTGCTGTAATCTGTCAGGGCTAACAGAACTCAGGACTAATACCTCTTAAGTCTGGATCCAAAGTTCAAATAGCATCTTAATCACAAATTGGGTGGGACGTGCCATTGGCTTTATACTTGGAGTCTGCCTTCAGAGGAATTTAAAGCACTTTTTTTTTCTCATGGATATATTTGAAGGCCTTATTTTGATTACTTGAAGAAGAAAAAGGGGAGTCAATACTGCCTCAGAATTATATTTAAATATATCTGAAATTTTGGTGCAGGAATATTAATGACCTGACTTTTTCCATTGTGCTTAGTATCTGCAGCTTTCATTAACTTCAGAGAGACTTGCAGTCACCTGTACTTCCAACCATAATTTTCAAAGCTTATTTGACTCACCAGTGACAGAGCTGGGAGAATGAGTTGTATTTTTCATTAATGACTAGTGATTTTGAATATGTCAAGTTTTTAATTTCCAGAAATCTCACAAGAACCCTTTTCTTTTGCCTCTTTTTCCCCAATCTCTCACCTTAACAATATTGCCAAAGATCTTCCTTTGAAAAGTCAGGTTCCTTTATTTCCAGGTTTCAGATTAAAACTGAAAATGCAAAGTTCTAAAAAGCGCTTGTCACTCACAAAGGTCCTGGCAAATAACCCCTTTCATCTGATTTCATCTCCAGCATCCCTCACAATTCACTCTGCCACTTCTGTGAAGCTGATTCTAGTGTTTTCATCCCATCCTGTTAAATTGAGAAGAATATTTCTATTGATTCAGAGAGCAGAAGGATTAAGCTCTAGCGTGTGCTTTGCTCCATTGTGCCAGGGAGTGCCTTATAACCAATTTATAGCATATGCAGCTGTAGTTTACTGATTGTGGTTCCAATATCTAACTGTCTGTTTACATCAAGGTTGACATGCTGACACAGATAGTTATTTTATGTTGTTATAAGTGATATGGTCTTTCTGGAAATTAAAGTGATTTTCATGTTGGTGGTGTTTTGTTGTTGTTGTTGTTTGGGTTTTTTTGTTTCTGCTGTGGAAAAACCAATCAATTTAAAAGCATCTCTCTGACTCACCTGAGCTGGGTTCAGCTGACAAAGATACCTACTTTTGTCACAGAGGTAGAGAAGAGTCATTAGGTCATCTGGCTGATCCTCTTCTTGGGTTGGCTGTGCTTGGAGAGCTTGTGCTTACATTTTTCAATATTATGCCCACTGAAATAGTATGATGTTTAAAGAGCTACTGTCAAACTGATAGAATTAAGAACAGTGCTTGCTGTCGTGTATTTGTTTATTGGACTGAGGCTGCTCACCATGCTAGCTCTCAACTCTGGGTTTCTACAGGCCTGGCAATCAAATCGGCAAGAAATCAGTCTCATTAATTATTTTTTTAAGGCTTTGTTAAAGGGCTTTATCTCAGTTTGACTATACTATGACTATGTTTAACCCAAACAAAAATTAAGCTAAGATAATGCCTTGAGGTGAAGGTGAAATCAGGCTAGAACCCCTTAGGCACCAAAACATATGATTCTGTTTGCAAACATTTTGAAAAAAGAGATCTGCAAGTGTGAACCAGCAGCTGTCATTCTCTGTCTTGGCCATGGGTTGTCCATCACTGATACGGAGGACTTGGAAGGTGCTGTTTCATGCTTGTTCCTTATGGTGTCTGGACTCCCTAGTCCTGTAAGTGTAGGATCCTCAGGAGCTGATGTTCCAGGCCATGACATCAGGTTTGGTGGTCAGCAGAGGTATGAGAAAAACCGAGACCAGTCCTGCAGGGGACATATGTGGAGCTTGTCATTGAGCTTGTTCCCTTGAGCCCAAGAGATAATGATGTGTTAATTCTGCTGCTGTAAGTACTATAAGTCTGCTGTGTGCTTATCATGAATGTACTGCTGCAGAGCAAGGCCATGTCTCCTGCTGCTGATCCTTTTCAGACGTAACATTGGGATTGGGGAGACCTGGAATTGCGGGGGGTTGGGTGGAACTGGTTACCTTTTCCTTACAGACAACAGAATTATTCCTCTGCTTTCTGCAAAAATGGGGTTATGCAAGGCTATGACTGCCTGTAGCCTTACAAATATAAGTCTATGAGTTCCTCAGTTCAGCACCTGTTAGAATATCCTGTGTCCAAGCGAGAGCTGCCAGTTTTCCCTGACTTGGCATAGGGCTGTTGCATCTGTGATTTCCTCAGACATGTGCCTGTGAAGGCTGTCTCCTCCCAGGTACACTCGTGTGCAAGTAGTCTGTGGAAACAGAGCCGATCACAGGACTCCTCCTTGATCCTGGGTGTGACTTAGGCTGCCAGCTCCCTTATCAGCTGATGTCAGTCTAAATGAGAAGGCTGTGTGCGTTGCTGCTGCCATGGGGTTTACACGGCATGCCATGTGGAAGGGTGTGCTGGTGCTAATGTTGCAAAGACCTGATGTCCCGGGCTATGCCTGCGGTCTCATTACACCTGTGAGTATATTTCTGCCTACAGGTATTGAACACAGAGTCTCTATATATCCAACATATCATGAAAAGATGTTACCCTTTATTGAAGGCTGTGCTTGAAAAACAACTAATTAACATGGAAAGCATATAGGATAAAATGGCAAAGATTGGTACTTTGCTGTGCTGTAACCTCAGTTTGGAAAAGAGAGATTTATCTCAGTTTTGAAATCTGTTTAGTTCTTTGCTTCTCTTCTGTACTTTACAAGAGGAGAAGAAAATGGGAAAATGATCAGAAAAGTTGCCTGCATATATTTTAATAATAATTTTAACATAAAAAGAGAAAAGTCATAATTTTGTTCAAGTAGTTCATCTCCACTCAGACAATACAGAGGTTACTGCAGAGCTCATGCTTTTGATTTCGTGCTTTACTTTGGTTTGTGTACCAACCAATTCTTGTTAAATATTTATGGACAAGATTAAAGACTTTATAAAACTTAGCAGATGGCAGCTGTCCTCGCCTAAAGGATAATGCAGAGTTTTCATTTTAATTGGATAACTATGTGACCGAAATATGCAAACCCCAAGGGAAATACAAGAATTAAAATATGTAAAGTATTTTTTTAAAGAAAATACCTTTTTACATTCTCCACTTTCTTTTTCCCTTAGTAGCTTTTATCTGAAGGTGAAATTGTCATTTCTTTTTCACTTCTTTCTTTTTAAACTTTTATTTAAAGTTGGGGTTTTTTTATGCCCAGGAGCTAAACTTTTCAGATGAGCTTCCTTCTGTTACAGGCCAGGCATGAATTAACTTGCTTGTATTCTTACTTCTCTGTTCTTCCCTCTCTTCCTACACTATTTCAGTTCTTTGTGTTCTTAATTACTGCTATTATTATGTTAGTGGGATTCTTCATATTCCACCCTTTGAAGATTAGTCCATCAACACAATCTTGTAGGCTAAGGTCTTCCACATTAGCTGCCTATACACACATTCTTCTCCGTCTGTATGTCAGTACTTTACATACACCTTTGTTGTGGTTGGGGCCAGATTGGCCACCAAGGCGAATGACAGATACTTTCCCCCACCTCTTTCTTCAAGGAGAGATGGGAGAGAGAGAAAGAGACTTAGGAGTTTAGAAGGAACTAAACTACTTTAATGAAACAGTAATAATAACAAAAAGGAAATAATGAAATATGTACAAAACCGTATCAAGTTCCCAGGATGATGATCACATTAGCAGCAGGCACTGGGGAAGTCCCAGACTGGACTCCATGACGGACGGGAACTGGATTCCAGATCTGCATTCAGGATCAGGATCAAAGGCAGACAAACAGACAGAGTCCTCCTTGGACACCAGCCATTGAAGGAAGAGCACTGACCCTTTGATCCCTCAGCTTTTATACTGAGCATTTTGGGTCACCTGTCCTGTCCGCTTCTCCGTGCAGGTGTGAATCCTCTACGCTTTTCCGCTTCCGACCCTCCAACGGGAAAAAATACCAAAGTTGGCTGGCCTTGGTTGTTATAGCAATAAATATAAGCAAGAGCCTCTCTGCATCCCATCCCTTGGCATCAACTATAAACATGGGTCTTATCACTCTGAGAGCAAACAGTTTTCTGCACAACATGCTGGTAATTTCAGCAGTTAGAAGAGGCCTAGATAAAACTAAAATTACTGAACAGAAAATTGGTTCTGTTTTACCTCAAACCAGTACAAACTTGCAGTCCAGCTAGAAGAAAGGACAGGTATAGCTGAGCAAAAGCAGTCAATCATATTTCAAGCCTTTGGTCGATGGACCCTTTGCTTCTGTCTTTCTAAAACTATTTTCCCCACCATCTTAAGCTGTCTTGTGACTACTGAAATCAGTAAAGCTGTGGCTATCTCCATGGAGTGTGGTAATAAAGCAACAAGAGTTTCTTTCTTCACCCATTCAGCATCTTGTAGTGCAGGTACCCAGGTAGCAAAATAATACAGTTCCTGACCCCTCATTTTCATCCTACATGGATGCTGTCATGTTTTTCTTCTTAAACCCATTTTATGATTAGACCCATTTTCTTTAATACTGTTTCTTAAGATATTTTCAGATGTGTCTGTATTAGCTGATCTATACAATCTAGTTTGTTGTTGCACAAATAGTTTGAGGTAATCAACATGCTTCTATTGATTTTAGTCATGTGTATTCAGTTGTTTTGTCCTGAGTGATATTTGCCTAACCTGGCACGTACTGTTATGCTCAGTTTAGCTTAGCTTTGCCGTTGACTTGTAGTTGCTTTAAAATTACTGCTAATCACGTCATCCAGGACATTGTGACCTAAGCTAAAATGAGCATCTACTGTCTCCATCAAAAGCACGGAGGAAGCCAGACACTTCCTAGCAGAGCTCAGCAGGTTGAGACAAGAGCACACAGGACACGCTGTTGCCTTTGTTATTTCCCAAGAAGAAGAAAGGTGGAGAAGGCCTATAGAAGATGCCAGAGGTCAATGGGGAGACAGCTCCTTCTGCTTGAAGATCACAGCCTTTTTCCTGGAATAGTGCTACAAAAACTGAGCAGAGGTCCTTCAAAATCCAGTTGGAGAAGGTGCCCTCTGTTTAGCCAGTAGCTAGCTGGTCAGAAAGGTGAGCCAGGTTATAGGAACTATGAATTCACACCTCCACTGACACCTCCACTGTCTGAAGAGACAATACCTCCTGGAGTGCAAGTTACTGGGGGAACTGGGATGGGAGAAGAAAATCACTGCCAGCTGCAGATGCAAGTTTATGTTATATGGCAAAATTAAAGATAAACTGCACCAGAGAGAAAAAGTGATATTGATGTCTAGCCCAGTGTTGATGCTTTTGTAGAAGGACAGAAAGCTGGATTCTACTGCCTTTTTCCTTGACTATGTATACTATTTATATGTATCTGTGCAAAACGTCTGTAGACAGTGGTTTAGAGGAGGACAAGCTGAAGTAGGTTGTTTCTGAACACTCCCAGGAAATGAATTTTTAAAAAGGTTGTTTATCTTTGGTAAAAAACGTTTCAATGTAAAAAGGTTAAGAGTTTGTGGAGTGGCAGCTGAGTGGTGATTTGGAGGACTGTAATTTGGATTTGCATTGCTCAATAGAAATCAGGCAGGACTTTCAAACCACAGTCTGTCTTCATATATGCCTTAAAATGATTCACCAAAGATCACAGGTGAAGTCATTATCAGAGAAAAAACCCCAAAATTGGCTTCATAAATTATAAATTGATGTGTCCATATGGGCCCTGGTTTTTTTAGTTCCAGTGTTACTTCTCCTTTCCCTGTTGGCACTTCAAAGCATTGACATTTTGGATTTGACACATAAATGTGTTGTTAAAATGACCTGCAAAAAGCAGGAGGCTATGGTGTTGTATCGGAGGAGTTGGATCCATGAGTATTTTTCATGTGCTTTCTCACCTTCCAGTGACAAGCAAAGGATAAGCTGTTTTTTTATTTTATTTAAGGATGTAATTATTTCCCGTGTTTGCTTCATAAAACTATATGGTTGTTTTGCATTTGTTAAGAAATGAGTACTGATTAGAATTTTATAGTGAAGAAACATCTAATGAAAATTACCTTTTTATTTGTTTTGTCATCTCATTGTAACAGATAACAAGAATCAACAGATGACATCATACTAATTATGATTTAATTTAATAAATGATACAATAAATTTATAATATCTCCTCTAGTTTGATTTCTGCTGATAGTAAGGTCCTTTAAATACATAAGGGACTATTATGAGAACGTGCAAGCAAGATCAGCTATCTTTTTGAAATTATATAAATCTTATCCAGTGCTGTATTATTATTTATCTTCTGTCTGTTCTTGAGTCTTGGACTGAAATAGGTAATGCCAAAATTCTTAGTTGGATATAAGGATCTTCAATATCTGTAAAAACAACTTCATCAGTGTTTATGTATAACAGATAACAGTGGTCAGAGTGCACCCGAGAATGCTTGTATGCCAGATATGCTTCAAAGAGGAATACTGATATCAAGGTTTAGTGGCACGCTGGGATTTTGCCTTTTCCTTCTACAGTAGAAATTTTAAATATTCAGAGCGGACTTAAGTCCCCTTTCTGTCATTCTGTCTGATGTGGTCCAGTAATTCCCACTTTCACCCATCTTTGTTTTAACCCTCTGTGATAACTTCCACTCTGCTTGGAAGTACTTGAAGATCCAGGCACAGAAACTTCTGGTTTAAGTCCTGTAAGGATTTCAGATCAACCATTTCAAATAGAGACTATTGGTGTATACATTGAATGAGCATTATCAATATATATTAGATGCATTAATTAGCTGCACTATTTCTTGCACAATTTACATAATCTCTGTGACAGCATCTCTAATATTTCGATTTTTCTAAAAAAGCATGTCATGTTATCATTTCCCTACTTTGTGACCCAAGCATTGCTGAGAAACATACACATCCTCTGTTTTTCTTCCTTTTCTGGTGGAATTTCTGTGATTAAACAAATATATTGCAAGAAAACGAAGATATGTTATCCGCACACTTTCTTAATCTCATAATCATGTTAGTGCTACAAATAATGCCATCCAGCAAGAGGTTTTTTTGGGTTTTTTGGTTTTTTTTTACATTTTTACTCCTCTAATACACTTTCTGTGACAGGTCCATAGAGAGGATAATGGAGTTATTCCTATGGAAGTGAATTTTTCATTAGCTCTTCTGGATATATGATAGTTTGCAGTTTTAGTCCTATCTCTTTTCATGTGATAGAAAGTGTTTGTTGTATATAGCATCTGAAACCTCTCACATGCTGGACATCTAATCTAGATGTGACAAAGGGATGAGAAAAGTCTGTTTATTAGAAATTAATCCAAATGCCATCTTGAAGCTGTTAGGTTATACCATTCTGGTTTTGTTCTGCCTTTCAGAGCTTCCTTCTTGGGCTATGTGTCTGTGTGTGAGATTGCAGGAGTACAAGGCATTTGATGAGGCAAAAATCCTTCCTTTTTCATTTTGGGAGACTCCTTCACTGGAGTGCATGGGCTAGAGAAATCTGCATCTCAAAGATACCTAAGTCACTAGTTGCGCAGATAAAAATTGGATTTTTTTGTTTGTTTGTTTATTTTATTTTATTTTTTCTCTTTGTGTCAAATAATGCTTTTGGCAGAGTTTTAAACAGAAAAAGAAGGAAAATGTTGAAAAACATTATTAAAACTGAACAGATTAAAACATTAGGGGTTTTTCCCCTCCTCAATTGTGGTTTTGCCTGCACCATTCAATCTGTTTCAATACTGTAACATAAAGGGGAGAAAACCTGCAAGACCAAGAAAACTGGGGAAAAACAGAATGTTTGGTTACTTGGCACTGCTATAATAAAAATTTGCTCAGTATAAGCCTTACATGAATTAAGAAGGAGATTTAGTATTTGCTTTGTTGCTGCAAACAGAACCTCTATATTACTTAGACTCGCATGTGTTGCACAAAGGGCTGTAACACACTGGTGAGCTGAAAATAGAGTTGTAGTTAAAAACTGCATAGAGGAACATGTTTTGCTTGAGTATGCGTGAGAAAGGTATACTTTTAAAGATCTCTGATGTGCACAGTTGGTAACTCACAATGGCCAAATAGTCAGAAAGGATCCACAATCGTGGGTGGTTTGCAGAAAGGTGTTAAGTGATGCTGATTAACTGCAATTCCTCTTGACTCAGCCTCTCTGAGAATCAACTCTCCAAATCTCTGATTCAGTCCCTGAAGGGCACCAGTTTTAACCTGAGGGATGTCTCAGTTCCCATCCTGCGCTCATGACTCATTAACTCAGCAGCTTGTAGGACTCAGTGCCAGCCTGTCAAAATCTGATAACAGAGAGTGCTCTTCTGCACTCATTGCCTTTAAGCTGGCATCTGTATCTGCACAACTATGTCTCGGTTGAACCCCACCTTTGCATATTGGACCTTTAGTCTCAGAGTTATTGAGCAATATTCAGAACTGAAAAGAAGTCTCTGATACACAGCGTTTCACCTTCCCTTCACAAGTCCTTGGGCCAGGCTGAGTACAAATAGCTTTTCAGAGATCAGTTGTCTGTGTATGACTTGTCATCTCTGAGGATACCTCTTCACAGTTAAGCAGTGCTCGAAAGAGCTATGAAGAAACCAGATTCAGGACTGTTCAGCTCTGGTTTTGAGTTGTACAGTAGAACGTACTTTGAGAAGAAAAATGCCAGCATTGCCTGGGGATGGGTTACATGCAACAGGGAATGACAGCAACCCCTCACCACAGGGAATTGAGAAAGAAAGATGTGACCAAAGGGGGAAGTAATGAAGTATAAGAGAGACTCCTGAGGAAAGGAAAGAGAAAGGAAAGCAAAATGCCACCGAAAAAAGAGTTGGAAGGATGAGGCTGCCAGAGTTGGCAGAAACATAACAAAGCCTCATAAGGAAAAGCAGAACAGAGAGACAAAAAGGGATCAATGAGACTGCAAAACCCCCAAATCTTGGGGAAGCCTTTTTATCTGCCATACAGCCCTCAGCCTACAAGGAAGCTCCTTACTGCTTTAAAGAGTGGCATAGAAACTGACATTATCCACAGCAAGATTGAAATGAAATTGATAATAAGTTGGTCAAAAGGGAAGAAGAGAAGGCAGATTTTCTTCTGTCATTAAAATCCTTTCAAATGTACTTTATTTTTCCCATAACATTCAGCCTTTGCTTTTTTCATTTTTGTATTTAAGGTTTAAGTATTACGCAAATTTAGCATATTTCTCTTTCCTGATCACTTTTTCAGGTGGAAAAGCAGGACCTACTTTTGCTCCTTTCCAAGACTTCACCACTGAATATCCTTCAGGGCTTAAGCAGACTTGAAAAAGGCCCACAGAATCATAGAATGGGTTGGAAGAGACCTTTAAAGGTCATCTCAACCAAACGTCCCTGCAATGAGCAGGGACATCTTCAACCAGATCAGGTTGCTCAGAGTCTCGTCCAACCTGACCTTGAATGTTTCCAGAATGGGGCATCTACCACCTCTCTGGGCAACCTGTTCCAGTGTTTCACCACCCTCATTGTAAAGAATTTCTTCCTTATATCTATCATAGAATCATATGAATCATAGAATGGTTTAGATTGGAAGGGACCTTAAAGATCATCTAGTTCCAACCCCCTTGCCATGGGCAAGGACACCTCCCACTAGACAAGATTGCTCAAAGCCTCATCCAGCCTGGCCTTGAACACTTCCAGGGATGGGGCATCCACAACTTCCTTGGGCAACCTGTCCCAGTGCTTCACCACCCTCACAGTGAAAAATTTCTTCCTTATATCTATCCTAAATCTCCCCTCTTCCAGTTTGAAGCCGTTACCCCTTGTCCTATGACTACATGCCCTTAGAAGAAGTCTCCTCTCCAGCTTTCTTGTAGGCCCCTTTCAGATACTGAAGGCTGCTATAAGATCTTCCTGGAGCCTTCTCTTCTCCAGGCTGAACAACCCCAACTCTCTCAGCCTGTCCTCATAGCAGAGGTGCTCTAATCCTCTGATCATCTTCGTGGCCCTCCTCTGGGCCCGCTCCAACAGGTCCATGTCTTTCCTGTGCTGGAGGCTCCAGAGCTGGACACAGTACTCCAGGTGGAGTCTCACCAGAGCAGAGTAGAGGGGCAGAATCACCTCCCTTGACCTGCTGGCCATGTCTCTTTTGATGCAGCCCAGGATACAGTTGGCCTTCTGGGCTGCGAGCACACATTGCTGGCTCATGTTGAGCTTCTCATCCACCAACACCCCCAAGTCACTCTGCTCAGGGCTGCTCTCAATCCATTCTCTGCCCGGCCTGTATTTGTGCTTGGGATTGCCCCAACCTAGGTTCAGGACCCTGCACATGACCTTGTTGAACTTCATAAGTTTCACGCAGGCCCACCTCTCAAGCCTGTCCAGGTCCCTGTGGATGACATCCTGTCCCTCAGGCATGTCAACCGTACCGCTCAGCTTGGTGTTATCTGCAAACTTGCTGAGGGTGCACTCGATCCCACTGTCTATGTCATTGATGAAGATATTGAACAGTACTGGTCCCAATGTCGATCCCTGAGGGATACCACTTGTCACCCATTCCTATCTGCACATTGAGCAGTTGACCACTACCCTCTGGATGCAACCATCCAACCAATTCCTCATCCACCAAACAGTCCACCCATCAAATCTGTATTTCTCTAATTTAGAGAGAATGAGGTTGCAGGGGACCATGTCAAAGGCCTTGCAGAAGTCCAGATAGGTGACATCTGTAGCTCTTCCCTTGTCCAGTGATGTAGTCATTCCATCATGGAAGGCCACTAGGTTGGTCAGGCAGAACTTGACCCTGGTAAAACCATGCTGGCTGTCTCAAATCACCTTCCTGTCCTCCATGTGCCTTTGCATAGCTTCTAGGAGGAATGTAAGAGATCTTAACAGAATGTGATTACTTTTGTGTTCTCACCCTTCTTCCTTCCCTGGGAAGGAAGCCCTGATGGGATGCACCTGCGAGTGCTGAGAGAGCTGGCAGATGTTATTGCTAGACCACTCTCCATCATCTTTGGAAGGTCATGGGGAACAGGGGAGGTGCCTGAGGACTGGAGGAAGGCCGACATCGCTCCCGTCTTCAAAAAGGGCAAGAAGGAGGACCCAGGGAACTACAGGCTGGTTAGTCTCACCTCTGTCCCTGGGAAGGTAATGGAGCGACTTGTTCTGGATGTCATCTCCAAACACGTTGAAGAACAGGAAGTTATTGGAAGTGGTCAACATGGATTTACCAAGGGTAAATCATGCTTGACCAATCTGATAGCCTTCTATGGTGTTATAACTGGCTGGCTGGATGAGGGGAGAGCAGCAGACATCATCTACCTTGACTTCAGCAAGGCTTTTGACACTGTCTCCCATAACATCCTCATTAGGAAGCTGAGGAAGTGTAGGCTAGATGAGGAGACTGCGAGGTGAATTGAGAGCTGGCTGTGTGACAGAACTCAGAGGGTTGTGATTAATGGAGCAGTGTCAAGTTGGAGGCCTGTAACCAGTGGCGTTCCCCAGGGGTCAATACTTGGTCCAATCTTGTTCAATTTATTCATCAATGACCTGGATGAGGGAACAGAGTGTATCCTCAGCAAGTTTGCTGATGATACCAAACTGGGAGGGGTGGCTGACACTCCAGAAGGCCGCGCTGCCATCCAGAGTGACCTGGACAGGCTGGAGTGCTGGGCAGAGAACAACCTAATGAGGTTCAACAAGAGCAAGTGTAGGGTCCTGCACCTGGGGAGGAAGAATGCTAGGCACCAATATAGGTTAGGGGTGGACCTGCTGGAAAGCAGCTCTGAGGAGAAGGATCTGGGGGTCTTGGCAGATAGTAAATTATCCATGAGCCAGCAATGTGCCCTTGTCGCCAGAAAGGCCAATGGAATCCTGGGCTACATAGGGAAGAGTGTGGCCAGTAGGTCGAGGGAGGTCATTCTCCCCCTCTACTCGGCATTGGTGAGGCCACAACTGGAATACTGTGTCCAGTTCTGGGGTCCCCAGCTCAAGCGGGACAGGGAACTTCTGGAGAGAGTCCAGCGTAGGGCAACAAAGATGATTGGGGGATTGGAGCACCTCCCTTATGAGGAAAGGCTGAGAGAGCTGGGACTCTTTAGCCTGGAGAAGAGAAGGCTGAGGGGAGACCTTATTTTTGCTTCTAAGTATCTAAAGGGTGGGTTGAAGGAGGATGGAGCCGGACTCTTTTCAGTGGTTCCCAGTGACAGGACGAGGGGCAACGGGCACAAGTTGGAACCTAGGAAGTTCCATTCAAACCTAGGAAAAAACTTCTTTACGGTGAGGGTGCCAGAGCACTGGACCAGGCTGCACAGGGAGGTTGTGGAGTGCCCTTCTCTGGAGATTTTCAAGACCCGCCTGGATGCAGTCCTGACTAATGTGCTCTAGGCATTCCTGCGTCAGCAGGGGAGTTGGACTAGATGATCTCTAGAGGTCCCTTCCAACTCTGAAAATTCCGTGATTCTGTGATTCCGTGATTCATCTACCCTGAAATTTCAGTAGGCTTTTGTCGCTGAACATTCAGACTGAAAATGAAAAAAGCAATTAGAAGAAATATAGCATGTTCTCTTGCATGACCACAACCTTATTTTTCTTCAGCCTTTGGCCTTAACATTAGAAACCCAATGTCTGCTTTTGGACATAGTTTCCAAGATGTCTGTATGCATAATAGCACTGGCATGGGGCAACTTCTGAAATAAGCAAAGAACTATGACTAAAGAGCCTCCTAAGGCATTAGTATTGCCTTGAAAAGCAAGCTCAAGATGAAGTATCTAGTTGCTCACAGTTGGAATAGCAACACTTAAACTGTATAGCATGAATTTAATCAACTCTTTTTTTTTTTTTTGTCATAATACATGGCTGCAGGACAGCTCAGTTTTTGTTACTCACCAGTTCCCAAGCAATGTTTTATGAGTATTTCATATTTTTTAAGTGTGCAGTAGAAAATGTTCTAGGTGCTTTGCAGATTTAAAGGAAGATGCAGTGTTAGTATCAAAGGTAATACCAGTAAAAATAAACACAAGCAGACAGGCCATACCCATTTTGGGCTTTCCTCTTCTGGACAGTAGTTTTACATCAGGGAACTGTTTGTCCTGAAGGCTGAAATAGGACAAAAGAGTAACAAGCAGGCTGATGATGAGGCATTCCTTCTATGGATGGTGAAAGGCAGAAGTAGAAAACCAGATTTAGGAGTTATATGTGTCTTTATCATCCCCAAAGGATCTGTGGGAATGAATGTGGGATTTAGGGAACAATGCTTTTTTCTGTTATCTCTGTTATTGTGGTGAGGAACGTGCTGCGAGCAATATGCCCAGCTCATGCATATAGAATCATAGAATCATAGAACTGTCTAGGTTGGAAGGGACCTTTAAGATCATCAAGTCCAACTGTCAACCTAACACTGCCAAACCCACCACTAAACCATGGTCCTCAGCACCATGTCTACCCATCTTTTAAATACCTCCAGGGATGGTGATTCCACCACTTCCCTGGGCAGCCTGTTCCAATGTTTGATAACCCTTCTGGTGAAGAAATTTTTCCTAATATCCAATCTAAACCTCCCCTGGCATAACTTGAGGCCATTTCCTCTCATCCTATCACTTGTTACTTGGGAGAAGAGACCGACCCCCACCTCGCTACAACCTCCTTTCAGGTAGTTCTAGAGAGTGATAAGGTCTCCCCTCAGCCTCCTTTTCTCCAGGCTGAACAGCCCCAGTTTCCTCAGCTGCTTCTCATAAGACTTGTTCTCTAGACCTCTGACCAGCTCCATTGCCCTTCTCTGGACACACTCCAGCACCTCAATGTCTTTCTTGTAGTGAGGGGCCCAAAACTGAACACAGTGCACAAGGTGCAGCCTCACTACTGCTGAGTACAGGAGGACAATTGCAACGCTATTCCTGATGCAGGCCAGGATGCTGTTGGCCTTCTTGGCCACCTGGGCACACGGCTGCCTCATTTTCAGCTGGCTGTTGACCAATACCCCCAGGTCCTTTTCTGCCAGGCAGCTTTACAGCCACTCTTCCCCAAACCTGTAGCGCTGCATGGGGTTGTTGTGACCCAAATGCAGGACCTGGCCCTTGGCCTTGTTGAACCTCATAACATTGATCCAGCCTGTCCAGATCCCTCTGTAGAGCCTTCCTACCCTCAAGCAGGTCGACACTTCCGCCCAAATTGGTCTTGTCTGCAAACTTAGTAAGGGTGCACTTGATCCCCTCGTCCAGGTCATTGATAAAAATATTAAACAGAACCAGTCCCAGTACCGAGTCCTGGGGAACACCACTTGCAACCAGGGTATATTACCAACTGTATTTCTCAGTTGTGCAATCCAGTGGCATAGCAGACACCTAAAGTATGCTTCACCTTTTCCTCACTATCTTTCTCTGGTAGGATTAAGCAGAAGGCAGTGAGATTTGCTTTTCCCTCCCTTATGTCTCCTGGGGAAGGCAGGGTCTGACCAAGGCCACAGAATAGTATGACTGTGGGGACCTTGTTCCCTATTTTACCCTTTTGCATCCACCTAGGGTTAGACTGCTATCTGGCATAGACCAGGCAAGGCTCCAGAAGTCCAGATGCAAGTTAGCTTCTTCTTGAATGTAAAGACACTAAGTACTCCACTGGCCAGTTAGCAAAATAGCTTCTGCAATGAAAAGAGCTTTTTGTAGAAGTGTCTTTGCCAGGTGCTGGTGTCCTAGTAGATTCATTCCTCTTTTTTCTACTTGCTGGTGGTAGACCTAAATTGTTGGCTATGTAGTAAGCAATTCATTGACAGCTTTGAAGTCCCCAAGGTAAAATTCATATTTCTCCATCATCCATTCCAGGTGAAGAAATTAGGTTTTCTTCATAATGCTTTGTGCCCTAATTGCTTTCTCTGGCAGTCCAGACTCCTAAGTCAATGGAGACCAGTCCTATGTGGATGAGAAACAGGAACAAAATGTATTGAAAGGTGGGGAAAACAGGACAAGAGAAAGCCAAGGCAAAGGATAAAATTATTTGATGTGCTCTAGTATAATCTTAATCTGTGGATTGGAATGCTAAAAAAATTCTGAACTGATCTAGTTTAATTCTAGAAAGTTTATGAGAGCCTAGCCGAATGTATATTTTGTGGCAGCTTGTCTGTTCACTCTTACCATATGCTTTTTCTTGCACACAAATCTGACTATCTTCCTAACCAGTGGTCCCAGAGGGTCTTGTAGAGCACTGCAGAAGAGCTTGCTGCTAGACAGAATTGCTCTTGGCAGCTGCACTGCCTGTATTTAAGTTAGTTTCGGTAGGTCTCTGCATGATATGTGCTGAGGTGTTGAGGAACTGTAGTTTGCAAATCTGTAGTGGGATGTTAATACTACACTAGACAAAGCACTGTTTGTGGGATGTGAAGGGATTACTTAGCAGACCATCTTCCTCTGTATAAACCTGGCAGCACAGTGGCTTGGAGAGCATGCCCTCACAGCTCCTCTTCCATCCCAGCTGGACTGTCTGCCTGCAGGGTTTGGTCCCAGCCTGAAAGAGCTAGCAAGGTTGTTGAACCACTGGCAGTTATCCTCTCCCCAGGTAGCTAGGGAACAGGCAGCGATGTGGTTATAGATTTTGTTTGCTGGCTAGAGCGCTGGCAGCTTGGCAGGAAATGAGCTCGGTATCAGGATCAGATAGCCGTAAACTACCTGTCAGGAGGAAGAAGTAGGAGAGAGATTATGACTGTGATGGGGTGTGGATTATAACGCTACCTGTTATTTGGGGCTGTGCGTAATGACAAAATGCAGCTCTGTGAAGGCTAAAGAGTAAATACATAGCCAAAAATGTGTGCTGGGGTATATATCCTCATACGGTCTCTTTAAAATCATTGGCACAGGGGTGTCAGAAGACCTTGTTTTGACCCAGCAGTGAGGCAAGATTGCAGCTGGATGATTCTTTTCCTCCTTGAGCATCATATTTTTTCTGTTCTGTTGCAGCAAATAAAGCAGCAAAGTTAAACAGGCTGGAGCTAATGAGAGGCCACTGGAAAGCAATATGTGAATAATGTAAATGTCTTACTATGATAAGACAGTGTATTTTCATTAGGTTGGAACAGCATTGACAGGGCAGCTGAAGAGCCCTTTGGCAATATGAAGGCTAATTACTTGCCATGAAGAAACGAAAACTTGTCAAGCGGGAGCTCTGTCATTGCTCAGTTCAATAAATCAAGGCAATAAATCATACCCAACAGAGTCCCTGTGCCATTTTAGGCTATCCGTAATGTGTGTGGGAGTGGAGAAACCAAACACCGGAAACATAGTGGCATGTTAAAGAAGGGCTGATTTTATGTAGTTTTTGAAAAATTATTTCCATGCTTGGGTTTTATTGTTTTTTTGAATAATGTGTATACACCAAATGAGGTGGAGAATGGTGAAGATGGTGCATCTGTAGATGAGTATAAAGGAAAAATGGAGATGCAGTGAAAGAGGTTTATTGTTTTCTTTACTTAGGTGCTCAGGATAAAAACTTTAAATGTGCTATTTGCTTCTGATTCCTCACTGCATGACCTCCAGATTAGCTGATCAAGATGTTTTCAGAGGTGCAAATAGCTCTTCAGGGCAAACCAGCTCTCGAGGGGCAGCGGTGCCTCTGTTTTCTGATTGCTTTCTGGATTAGGGGACCGCTGAATATTACCCTGAGCTGGGCACTGCTCTGCCACCTCTGCTGCCAGCCCTCCTGACCTCGGGTAACACTGCTGCTCTCTGGACCATAACTTCAGTAAAATGAAGTGAATAACACTTGCCTTATTTCTGTAACTGAATAGTTACATATTAAGATACCTGGTAAAAATTAGTAGCTAAGCCTTCTTTGTTGTTGCCTGTGTTGTAAGAGAGGTTATTAAATCAGGATACCTAAAATAGCTTCAATACTGTTATAGAGCTCGATTTTATTCAGACTGGAGGAGGCTACTGTTACGCCTCTGTGCTTGTTCCATGATCTGATTTGCAATCGTAAATATTCTATGAAGAGATCTGAAGAAGTCCTTTCTGATGTCTTTGAGGTGGTCAGCTTCTGCTGTGTCTGCCTGTTAGTTTCTAATTAAAACAAGCAATCTATGAGTTCAAAGGGAAAAGTTCCTCTTGATTGTTTTTGGCTTTTACTTTTATATTTGTTCTGAACAAATACTGTATCGTGTATTGTTTTTCCCCATCACTGATCACAGCAATTCAATTTCCTCACAAATTGTGTGTGTAATCAATATGTGGGGTTCTTTTACTTTTGTGGTAACATTTATTTATTTATTTTTTTAAAAATTGCTAAGGCAGGAGATGAGAGGATCTGGGATTAAAAGTGTGTAAAAGCTGTAGCTGCCTAAAAATAGCTTAGATTAAAGAAAAGTTGCTTTCTCCTTCTTCCCTGATTTTTAAATATAATAAAAAATTACTTCTTTTCCTACTGCAGCTGAGGTGAGTGTTGGGATTCCCATTGGATTTTAAGAAGGATGTGATAGGTGCCAGATAAGAGTTATTTGTTATTGTGTATCTTACAGTCCGTGGGAATACCCACAGAAGCCCATTCCCATATACACCCATCTTCCTTCTGGGGGAGAAGGTGTTGAGAGAATGAGCTGGAGAAGAGGAATGCTAGTGACAGCACTTGACATACTACTGGAAAGTCCAAGGATTCTACGACAAGGAGACCTTTATGGTGCAGAATAAACATCCAAAGGAGTTAATACATAAGTAAATATCCAAAATATTTATAATGACTTGAAGTCAACGTCAGAAAATCTAGATCACCAGTACTACCTGAAATTTTTGAGATTAAATTGTCCTCAGTCCTCAATCCTTTCGAGCTGTTTTAAATTATAAACACAGATCTAGGAAGTAGAATGGAGGGTGACAAATGGCATCAGTTGATGATTTTTTTTTTTTGAGATAGGCAGAAGATGGTATAAAACAGGCATTGCCTGCATTGATCTACTGCGTGTGTTTCGCTTCAGCGTAAGTTTACTGAGGGACAGCAAGAACTGGTAAATTACCATTAAACTGACTTCAGCTGTTCAGTTCTTATGGGCAGCCCTTCCTCCACTCCTAAGCCTTGTTGAACTCATTCCTATTCAGGAAAGTTTAAGCACAAGTTTAAGTCTCATGGACATTAATACATTTCAGTATATGCTTAAACACTTTGTGGAAGTGAGGCCTGGTACACTCTGCTGAGTTTTTCATCTCCTTATCCTCTGAGATACTACAGGCGTCAATATCAATGATACATGGAGGTCTACTCAGCTTCAAATTTCATTCTTAACAGGCAGAGTCACCTTTTTTACAGATATTGTAGTGTCTCACTACATGAAAGACTTGAATGAGAAGTAGTGCTAGGTCATGATAAGCTCATGTGAAACAGGTGTGCTAACAGTAGAGCAAAGAAGAGATTTAAATTTTTTTTGTCTTTCTTTTTTTCTAAAATGGTGTTTTTGTAGAATGCATTTGCTGTCTTAATCCTGATATTTCAGCATATGCAGATGCCTTCCCAGTGTTCATGGATTTTTCGATTGCAAATTATCTCTGACACATGTATGATAACACTTTTTTACATCTGTTCTTATTGATTTACATACTTATGATATTCAGTCAGTACTTTTGCTGATACCAACTGGTCATTCAAAAAAAAAAAAATTCTTTAGCAAAAAACCAAGTAAAATATTTATTTTCAGAATGAGGTATTTCTCAATACCCAGAAATATCCCAGTATACCTTTCTGTTTACTTATATCCAGATTTTTTTCTTGAAAAGATTTAATAATGCAAATGTAACAACCTTATCAGTGTGTGACAAAAACATTTCGAAATGAAAATAATGTTTCCAGTATATAAGTATTGCAGAGCTGAATAATACTATGTAGCTGCATAAAAATTCTCTTAAACCAAGGATTTTCATTGCTGCTCATTTCCATTCTCAGTAGCCTGATTATTTTCACAAACTTAGTAAATATAGCTAAGAGAAATGAGCTTTATCAAAAGGCATGAATAAAGAGGAAAATAATTCTCAAGTCAGAGATGTTCAATGCTACTTATGCTTCACTACAGGAAGATTTCAGTTTTGTTCCAGAAAAAAGGGATGCTAACAGAGCTTTTAGATGTTTTTGAGTCAAATGCAACACAGTAACATTGACAGCACAGTTAGCAAACCTTGTGCTTGGTGCCATCTGATGAAGTTAAGGTTATATGATTGATAAAGTTAAGGTTGTATGATTCAAGCCCGGCTTTCACAGAAACTCAAAGAACCCATTATTACATCAAATCTGATTTTTCCTGTTCCTCAGGCTGCTACTTGACCCGTATCCTAAGACGAAAGACTTTAGCTGGGGTGAGATATTTTACTGGCTTATCTGGCAGAGACCAGGTAGCTCCAGTGTCCTATTCTTGTATGAGGAAGGTAATAAATCTGATGGGTTTCAACCCCTGTGCTGGAGAGAATTTTCTTTATGTCTTTTTTGCCTACCTGCTTCACAATCCTGAGATCCTTGTCAGTCCATGTTAAGGAAAATCTTTTTCTGAACCCAAATCTGTATGATCATAATCCTGATAACAAGACCCATTGGCCAAACCATGGAAGAATGAGGATTCTTCATGCCATCTCTGATCCGTGCATCCGAGTGTACTGAACCTACCAATGCCCAGCCTCAGATGAGAGCAAAATGACAAAATATGCTGACAGTTTGGGATGGCAGAGGTGGATGGAGGTAAGAAGCAGATTCCTTTTGATTTCTGGAACAAAAGGCTGAAGTGTTGTAACTAAATGCAAAGTTAAGACAAAGCTGTGCTTTTTGTTGAAATTTTTCATGAAGAAAGGAAACCTGCATTGAGGTTGTTTTGCCAACATGGCATCTGAAGATGCATCTACTTGGCTGACTTCCAGTGTTTGGAGTAACAAAGTTTTTTGCTGTTGAGAGAAAAGCATAAAGGTGTTTTTGCAACTAGCACAATAGAATTGCAACAAAAAGTATTAGGTCTAATTTAGCTCTACTGCAAAACCATGAAGAACAACAGATGTATTTGTGGAGATGTATTTAGTCCATTTTGATACAGCAGTAGCTGTAGAACAGGAAAAAAAACCCCAACTCTAGTGTAATTCCCTCATCTTCACTGGGTAGCTCATTAAAATCTCATTAGTGGAAGAGTTCAACTTTTGTCAAGCTCCTTGAGGCAAATTTTTTATGAAGATAGCAATTTTTTTACTAGCAACTGAAAGGTGAATTACCCTTGGGTAATGCATATGTGTGGAAATACCCTAAGATCTTTTCACAGTGAAAAGACTGTATTAGTGGTCATGTTTCATTCTTCTCTGTTTCTTTTTTTTTTTTTTTAACTAATCGTCTTTTTCCAACAGAAATCTGTTTCCTCATAAGGTTTTGACTGCTTGTAGTCATAACACTGTGAGAGGTGACAGACAGTAGTGTGGGAAATTATTTCTTTTACAAAGAAAGAAATAGCATATAAACTAAGCAGAAACCACTCCAGCTGTGTGAACGAATGCTTAGAATCTCTGAAAACAAGGCCATTTGGTTTTAGGTTCTTCAATATCTGTCTAGCTGCAGTATTAGAAAAATGACCAGTAATTTCTAAAATATTGTGATTTTTATTCTGGCTGGGTCAATTATATTTCTTTTGCTTTCTTTCTTCTTTAATATTCAGAATAATTTATTTCTGACTTATGTCCAAATCCCTCATTATTTTATTGCCTGGCTTACTTCCAGAACACCGTGGACTCACAAAACTCTGTGCTGCATGATGATACAGGGTAGCTATCATATTCCAGTGCTTGCTAAAATAGCAGCTCAGTGACAAAACTGAAGTGTAGTAAATTACTCTTTGGTTTTATTCTTCTACAATGGCTCCCATGTTTGGAATACAGTATAATTATTTTCATATAAATAACCTTACAACTTTAAAATGTATTGTGATTTTTATCATACAGAGAAAGGTCTAAAATCCCCCTTTCTGCCTCTTCTTTACATTCCTTACTCCAAATAAAGGTAAATGACTCTTAAGAATCTCTCATTTGGCCATGGAAATGTTCTCCCAGCTTGGGTACAATCAGGTGCTGCCTTCTGAAAGCTCCTTTGCAAAATATGTGGCATGCTGCATGCCGGGAATTGAACTGCAAAGGGCGTTAGAGAGAGGACTGGAGCTCTACTGAAATTCTAGGCAATACTGCAATGCTATAAAACAGTCTGGGGAAGTTACTGTACCTTAGAAAGCCTTGGGTCCTTATCCTAATTAAGCTGTGTTCCCTCCAGAGCTGGGTACCAAGGTGTTTAATGACCCCTTAATCCTCCTGTACAAAGCAGTCTATGCTGTGGTCCCACACAGACTTTTACTCAAGATGACTATCTTAAGAGCTAAAGGGAATTACATGCAGGGAAGATAATGCATTAGAGACACCAGAAATTAGAGTTCTGTTCCATTTCAGATTGTCTCTCAAATAAATGTGAAACCTTGTCTTTGTTACCTTGCAGTAATAGAAGCAATACTGTATCACTCCCTTCTCTGGATTCTACCAGCAGTAACTGGTGAAGCACAGAGATAAGTAATTATACTAATTAAAAGTGGAGAAAGGTAGTCACCAACTCTGGACCTGAGAGACCAAAGTTTAATGCACCTGGCAGAAGGGTGACATTTTTAGTTTGCTTCAAGGCACACTAAGCAAAGAGAGTATTTAAATTTGTGGCCTTGGAAGACCAAAATGCAGTAACCTGTGGTTAATTGAAGAGAATAAGTAGGAATTCTAGAAATTAGTTAGCAATGGGAGAGGATGGAAAATATAATATAGAAGAGACAGACTGAAAAAATTTATTTCCTGATACACATATGCAGACTAATAGATATACTGGCATTAAAATCAGTAATACTGAGGACATGTCTGACTTCTCCGCTAGTGTTTTCCCTTTCATAATTGACAGATCAAGGGGAGTACTGATACCCAGTGATGATAATGACAGTAACTTGTTATTGAAAGAAATTGAAAATGGTACTGCTAATAATGCCTGAACTATTACAGCAACTCTGCAAATTGCCAGAATGGTTCAGTGGCATTGGAAGAAGATGTAAATGGAATAAGGTAGATATTTTGATGGTCCCATATATCTAAATATCAAAGGTACCTAATATTTGTCTATTTTACTGATTGCCAAATGTTAAAACCTTGGAGTTGGAAGAGAAATTGCCCCTTGGAGAGGGCTATAAAAAAACATGTGCACAACTTAACCACTGAATCTTAGTGTGCTGTGTTGGCCCTGTAAACAAAGAGAAATTTCACTGAATTTGAACAAAGGCGATATAAGTCAATGAAAAATTATCAGTGCTAAAGAGAGCAGTACTCTGGTTATTGATGTAGAAGAATTAGAAAATATTGGTTTATGGACAGTGCAATCAGTAAATTTAATAAGTTGCTCCTGTAGTTAGTCAAAGTAATTAACACAAGGGCATAGAGGGCAGCTTGAGCCAGCAGACTCTGGCACTGGAAAAACTGACTGTAATAGAGCCATTAGCTCATGATTAAGTAGTTTATTATCAGAAGTCAGCAGCTGTAGTCATAAGTACTTATTTCTATCTATTTCTGACTGATACTAGAGTTCATAGGGGCATTACATAGCCTACTTCAAGGGAAAGGGAACATACTCTGTTTCATGTGGGAAAATATTCTGCTTTGCTTGTTTCAAGCCAACATGAAGTTTTCGTGTTCCTGAAGAAACGGACCCTGAAGAGAACCATATCCATGGATCCTTGACCATAAGAGCCCACTGGAGATAGAGCAGTATGAAGTAGCTGGAGCAGAAGATGAAAAGCAGAGTCTTTCTACAGAGATACAAAGTAGAATCAGGAAATATGGCAACCCTCCAGCAAAGAGGTCCACGGGCATGGAACTACAAAGGCATTAGGAAAAAAGGGTGTGTTGTTAGTGAAAAGGAAAGATTGACCTCTGTTTTGTGATCAGCCAACTTCACAGGCAGCATTCTCATTTCTAGGTTTTTAGTTTTAAAGTTGATGTCAAGAGGACAGGACAGAAGGCAGGAATGTGGTTTGTAGGTAGGTGTCTGGAAAAAGGTTCTGCATTTTCTGAGAAAAAGGAATTCTTTTGATGAGCACATTTTACCATTATTTAGAAGTACAGTTGGCATATGACTGGGATATAGTAAGTATGCTGTGTCCAGAGATGATGACATCAAAACGCTTTAAAATGGGTTAGAAAAGCCTGAATGCAGTCTTTGTAGGGAAACTGTACTGAACTTCAGGAGTTGCAGTGAACTGGAGTTGAATAAGTAAGAGCATACAATATTTTGCCAGATGAGTTTGTGAAGAAAAGAACACAACTAGGGTATATCAACAGAAGCCCCCTTTGCTAAACTTCAGTCTAACCAGTCATCTATTCTGCAAACACAAAAAACCATTCTCTGATAAAACGAAATTCACAGTGCCAATTCACTTGCTGCTGGAAGGTGGAAAATTTTGGGGCAAAACAAGATGTTGCTAACTATTAATGATGCCTCCTACACCATACCATTAAGAAGAGACACCAAATTTCCAGCCAATACGAATCTGAAAAATCAGGTGAAAAGGAGAATTTAGAACATCAAAGTTTATTTAATTCTCTAATTTCCTACCATCTAATAAATACAAAAGAAAAGATGTTGTATTAACACATGTTCTAAGTTGTTTTTTAAAGCATATTAGGAACCAGCCTGGAAAAACCCCTTATTAGTGGTGTTGCCCTCTGTTTTTAGCTACAAAACCATATTCTCAGATTCTGTTAATTTTTTCCAACCTTAAACCATTTAATCTGAAGTTTCTTCCTGTTTGTATCCACACTGGGGGACAATTTCAAGAAGTTAATGCAGCCCTAGCCTTCGCAGAGCTGCATCTGCAGCCCTGAGGTTCTTCTCACATGGTCCTTTCTGAATGCAGAAACACAGTAGGGGACCTCATGCTGTCCCAGATTTGGAAAGTCTTCTCTTAGATCAGCCTTCTCAAATGGGTTTGTGCCATCAGGATGTGTAGTAACAGTCAGCCAAGGGTGGGCATTATCTGGAAACATCTAGTGTAACAGCTGGGGAGGAAAGTACCTTCAGATACTGATTGTAACTTGGCAGTATGTATCAAGGATGTACAGTTTTTCAGTGAAATACAGTTTTTTTTCCAAGTACAATATTCTATTATACACAGGGGGCTAATCTACTTGAGTGTAGAACAAGTTTCATGACACGGAGCCTCTCCAGGCTTTTATAAGGAATGCTCCCTTGTCCCATTTGCCTTTCATGTCTTCTGAAGATGTCCCCCTGTAACTTGAAAGTTGTTATTCAGGGTCTATAAATTCCACTACAAGAGCAACCTTTGCATAGTCTAACCTTGAGTTTCAAATATGAATAAATTTTTTTGACACGTATGTCAATAATTGTTCTATTTCATTGTAAAATGCTGTGAATTTCATTGGTGGCTGTTTCTGTATGCTGGAATGTAAGACAGACAAATGGTGTTTACTTGCTCTATTTCTCATCTACATATAACTTCCTTTTGCTCCTCAGCTGTGGATCCCTTGGACAAGTGTGGATCCCTTGGACAAATATGTGTCCCTCTTCTGTGCTGGTATAAACAGATCTTGCAACCTTCTTGTCTTCATTTCCCCATGGAATCTCATGTGATAGAAAAGCATGAAGCTGGGGAGTGTGCCATCTGGCAAGATCTCCGAGTGCGAGGAGAAACACTGCCTTGATGCAGGACAGTGTACCCATCTATTTCATGCTATGACTTCAAACACGATTTGGATTTTGGTGAAAATCTGCAGATCAGGACTACAGAATGTACGAAGTGGGAGACTTTCAGTTTTACAGCCCAGTATTAGTCAGAATTTCTCAGACTAGCCAGATTACTGTTGCTCTACTTTATATTGGTCTTACACAGGGGAGGAAAGAGATTCGTGAGAGCAGAGATTATCCACAGAAACAGAATTTGTCCCACTTCTCATTCCAGTACAGCGTTGTGACTAGGCTATGTTTCCTCTGAATTGTGCTCAGGTAACACTGCTCATCCCAGCCTGAGTCTTATCAAAATGCAGTGACTCGTACATTGTAGACAAATCATGGGAAGATTTGTGTGTATCTACTTAGAAATTGCCAGTCACAGTTAGAAAGATTTGAAACGGAATGAGAAATGGGAAGGAGCAGAAGTGGCAGGTAGACCAAGCTGAAACTGTAGAACATGGTGAAAATGGAAAATAGGAATAGAAGGTGGCAAGAAATATCTTGACATTATGAAGTATTTGGTAGTGGTACTTTTAATAAAAGAAGTCTACATAAGAGACCACATGGGGGCAGGGCTAAATCAAAGATCAATACCTCTGTGGATATTCCTGGTATTTATGTTGAAATGCTCATTTCACATGAACGAACCTCACCTGTACTGGCACCACTGGTGCAAATAATGGGTAAGTGAAGTCCAATGTAAACACAGAAAGATCACGGATGAAATCTAAAATAAGTGTGTAGCCTCTATGAGCTCCGTTTGATTAGAGATCCTCTCTGAAAGAGCTACAGTTTTTTTTTCAATGCAGCTCTAGTCATCAGTCTCCGTCTAGTGTAGGAAGGAGAGCAAGTATTTGCCCAGTTTTGGCTGTCTATGAAAATGGCTGACCCACACGATCAAATTGACTTTCCATAGCCCAGTGGAAGTTCATGGCATACACGTCACCAAAAAATACAGTATGAGAATAGTAAGAAAATATATAAATTGATAGTACATACATTAGGGATCATGGATTTGTGAAGTCCTAGAAACTGAGTACTGGGTATTGAAACAAGAGATATTAACTCTTGGGAATTTTACTGTTTGTGATGTTTGAAGAGAAGCTTGTAGGAAGTGAGGATTAATTCCCCAGATTTATTGTTGGAGGCACAGTGTATGTTATCCTTTAATGAACTAACAAAGAATACATAACATAAAACAGATGATATTGTAGGCTTTCCATAATACAACAAACAGACCAGATCCAGCCTCCTGGGGCTATTTGGATTTTAAGGGATTTAAAATTTTGGCTAAGTGGTGATATTCATATTATAAGTCCTTTCTTTTATTGCTGTGTCTCTAGCTTTTTTTGTGCTTTATGTACATCAACCTGTAATAACTAGGGATCCATATATTATAAATCGGTGACAATTATAAAAAGTCCTCACTAAAAGGTCTAGTATATGGTTTAAATCACCAACATGAGGCAAGTGGCCCAGAGGCTAATTCCTTAACCTGTAACTCCTCAAGTGTTGCAGGTCATCACTCAAGCTTGTAGATACAGCACATGCACAGTGGAGAGTGCTGCTGCCCTAATCAGCTTCATGAATTGTATTACTTAATTGAAAATGCTAATCACATAACTGTTAAATTGTTAATAACCATGAATCAGTATGTCATTAATTTGAAATTGCTATAATCACAGGATGCACAAGTGTAGAATTTCATTGGCGATGTTGAACAATTAATTTAATTTCCTAATGACAAATGTGTCATAAATGGGTATTGTACAAATAGTAATTAAGTGCAAAAGTATGTGGTTTTTTATTTTCAATTGTGTTTATTTAATTTTCAGACAAACAAAATACCTGAGAACTTTTTTTTGAAAATAATAATCTTTCTGAATTTCGGAGAAAAAAGTTTCTGTGATTCTTCCATCCCAGCATGGGTCTTTCCTAGGGCTGTCCTAGCTTCAGAAATAAAAAAGGCAAGCAAAATAATCAGCACTTCCTTACAAATGGAGTGAGACTGTCTACTGGGCCCAGTCAGCTGATTTTGCATTACCAAATGCATTTAGGCTATAGAAACTCAGTCCTCGTCCTTTTCTTATACAGTGTTTCGGTATTACTTTTAGGTGCAAAACAACCCTGCCCATGGACTAGGACTGAATCCAAATCTCTGTGGGTGTTTAATGCTTGTCATTGCTGCACTTCCTTTTGAAGTGCTAGTTACAGCTTTTCTGCGCAGGAAAGTTAGCACGCAGCTGGCTACTTACTATGTGGTTCTCTGTGCTCCGTTCCTTGGGAGCGCAGGCAGTAAGTTGGAGGTAGTTTTCTTCATTTCTGAAACCTTGGTGTAATTTATATACCTTGTTGGGGCACGTGCAACAGTTCCTTATTTCAAGGGGAAAGCAAAGCTTGGCCTTACTGTGCACTGACTGCATCCATGAGGGAACAGTGAAATATCACTGGTTTTACTAGCTGACTTTGCAATGCTTCAATATTAATTTTCAGAACAGCCACCTCAGATTCACACCTCAGCTTCCCACCTCCTCCTTCTACTTGAGTTTGGTTTGTCCAAACTGAACTTGTGCCCTTTGCTATGACAACCAAGGAAGAGAGATATTAGAGGAGTTTCGTGTGGGAGTATGCAGAGGTCTCCTCACTAGGTATGAAACATTTTCTCTTTCTCTACCTAGGAAGATACCATCGCAGCCATGGCCATGCCACAATGCTCAGTAGGTCTTGTAGACCAAGGATGTCACGTTATATTAATCTTACTGAAGCAGAACTGAAGCACACAAAGTGGCAAGAATCAAACCTGGCTGCAATAGATTTTTAATTCCTCAGACTCCTGTGGAAAATCTAGTGCATCGCTGGATAGACAAGTATGACTATATCTCTTGAATCCTTAGCTATTGCTTTAACGCTTACTGTGGTTTGTTTTCAAAGAGATTATACACTTCTATAAGCCAGTTGAACATACACATGGGTTTGTCCATTAATATTGCATCACACTGCAATTTATACTTCTAATTTCATCAGAAAAACAGAATAAAAATATGCACATGTAAATTCACTCTTGTTCATTGTTCAGTCTCAAGCCACAGTGGAGTAAACTTTCCATGCAGCATGTGAGAAATTAAGCATACTGGCAGCTGTGAACATCTAATTCCCCCTGCAGGGTGCTGACAATGTACTCCTAAGTAATTTTTTTCACTAATTACATACTGCACTGACCATGGAAGCCTTCCACTATCCCATGGCAGAATAGTGGGATTCCTACAGCTTTTTCATTTATTTGGAAGTAAGTACGAGGGACTGTTACTATTGTCTTCTGGGATCCAGTGAGGCTTCCACAAATTTCAGAATTTTAGGCAACTGGTTAAAAATGTGTTACATTGTTAGCTATCTCTTGCTTTCATTTGGAAAAAAACAGCCAGCACCCTTAAAATGAAATCCAAGAGAATATTCAGTAGGCAGGCTTCTCCAGAGGTGTGTCATGCTGTCAGCTATAAAGTAGATGGAAAAGGGGTTGCTTTGCTATTGCTCAAAATTAAAATTCAGGAACAAGAAAAAAACCCCACAAAATAAAACAATGAGTTACTTTCTGGCAGTTATAGGGTTGTTTTTCAACTTTATAATACAGTTCATTGAATAATTCTTTTGCATTCATCCAAGAGTGATTTTTTTACTGGAAATACTACATCATTTAGGTTCAAAATATGTTTTCACTTTCATTAGTTATTGCTTAATCTTCCTACTACTGAATTAGCTTTGAGAAAAATAGGATTAAACTCTAATATGCAAAAAGTAGTCCTGATTAGACAAGAAAAAGAGAAATCAAGCCTTCTATTTAAAATATAGTACATACCTGTGTTTTATAGTTTTAATGGTTTTGTATTGCGCTATGTAAATTTATAATGTGTGTCTTCAAGCACTGTAAGGAGAGAACACATGGAGTAGAGTAGGTCTTAACAGGGAAGGTGCTTTAGCTGTCTGTCTGTGTCTGTACCTCTCTGAAATGGAGGCGCTGAAGCTTGCACCGCTCCGCATCTCTTTGTGGCAGTGCAGGGTGCTTGAAGTGCCGATTTTTGAATATACAGAAAGTGAAAAAAGGTACAGGGAGGTTATGTTAAATTGGAAGCTTGTGGAGCTGAAGATTATGTTTATTTTTTGTCTGTACTGAACGAAAAAAGAGATTTGCTAGAGAAGCTGTTCAGTGATAGCAGCAAGAAGGCAAAGGTGAATTCCACTGAGAAGAATGTGAGTAAGGAGGATGAGAGGGGGCTCCATCAAACAACAAGACGAACAAGAGATGGATAACTAAGGAGAGAGAAGTTCTTTTGCCAGCAGAGACTAGAAGATATTTGTTTGTTACGTTTTTGTGAATACTTGAAGTTTTGTCAGGTGGGAAGGAGGGAGTTTTCTTTTTACTTCACAGCTTTAGCCTGAATACCTATTTATATTCACAGATGTGGGAGTTGCGTGCGGTGCTGGTATATGACTTTGACTGGGGTTTCTTTGAAGATATTTAGGCTTCTGCTTGTTTCATATTTGTCCCTCAAAATTAAAGAAGTTAAATACTTTGAGCACGTGACCCTGTGAGTTTGTTGTCAGCTGGGTCTTTTTGAAACAAATTCTGCCATTTATGAGGACAAGTGGAGTAGTTTAAATGAAAGAATATTTAAAAAGCCTTGAAAGAAATTACTTCTGCATGGGAGAGATGTTTTAGAAGCATTAAGATGAGTTAATTCTGACAAGAATGCTAAGGTTTTAATATGCTAGTTTATATGCCTGAGGCAGTCAGTAATCAAATGCCCGAGTACCGTATGTACTGACATTTACAAATCACAAACAGATTTATATATTATGATTCCAGAACTTTATCACAGCAAAATCATACTCTGCTGTTTAAAACAGATGACGGAAGAAGAATTAAAGATTCACGCTTATGAAAATGCAAGCAGCTGTCTAGTGTTTATTATATGGGACAGAAAGTAAGACGAATGCATTTAAAAAAACTTGAATAGCCTTCTCAGTAAGGTCCTAACTAGATGGTTACCCAGAAGATTTATACTTGGCAAGTCGCTTTACCTCTCTGTTTCCCTCCTGTCAAGGAATAATTATTTCTTTCTACTGTTCTTCGTCGGTCTTGCCCACTTAGGCTGTGAGTTATGCTGCGTAGGAATTAGAGCTGCTTTGGAATTTTTTCTTTTGAGTTATTAGATTTCTTAAAAAGCAACTCCTGCTTCCCCTCAAAATACCCCGGATTTGTTAAAAGTGAAAATATCTGGAAAAGCCAGCCCTACCTGAAAGTGTGTAAGTTTGGATAACCTTGTTTTGGGCAAGTATTCTCAGGACAGAAGGTTTCTAAAGTTGGCTGATGTCTCCCAGAGCTGTCACGGTGTTCTGAGCTGAGGCATTTAGCTGCGATAACTGGGAGAATGGCACAGGAGAAAATTAATCCTGCATTCCCACTGTCTGGGAAAGGGGAAACATAACCCCCATTCTTAAAAACAGGAAAAAAGGAAGACCCAGGGAACTACAGGCCAGTCAGTCTCACCTCTGTGCCCAGCAAGATCATGGAGCAGATTCTCCTGGAAACCATGCTAAGGCACATGGAATATAAGGAGGTGAATGGGGACAGCCAACGTGGCTTCACTGAGGGCAAATCGTGCCTGACATACTTGTTGGTCCTCTACGACAGGGTTACAGCATTGGGGGTAAGGGAAGAGCAACTGACATCATCTACCTGGACTTGTGCAAGGCATTTGACACTGTCCTACACAACATCCTTGTCTCTAAATTGAAGAGACATGGATTTGATGGATGGACCACTTGGTAGATAGGGAATTGGTTGGATGGTCGCATTCAAAGAGTTGCGGTCAGTGGCTCGATGTCCAGGTGGTGACCAGTGGCATTCCTCAGGGGTTGGTACTGGGACTGGTGCTGTTTAACATCTTTGGGCAACATGGATAGTGGGATTGAGTGCTCCCTCAGCAAGTTTGCTGACGACACCGTGCTGTGTGGTGCGGTCGACACACTGAAGGGAAGGGATGCTATCCAGAGGGTCCTGGACAGGCTTGAGAGGCAGGGCCCTGTGAACCTCATGAAGTTCAACAAGGCCAAGTGCAAGGTCCTGCACGTGGGTCCGGGCAATCCCGAGCACAAATACAGGCTGGGTGGAGAGTGGCTTGTGAGCAGTGCTGAGGAGACAGACTTGGAGATGTTGGTGGATGAGAAGCTCAACATGAGCCGGCAATGTGTGCTCACAGCCCAGAAAGCCAACCACATCCTGGGCTGCATCAAAAGATGCAGGCCAGCAGGTCGAGGGAGGTGATTCTGCCCCTCTGTTCCACTCTTGTGAGACACCTGGAGTACTGTGTCCAGCTCTGGTGCCCCCAACAGAAGAAGGACATGGACCTGTTGGAATGTAGTAGTAGGATGAGGGGTAATGGTTTTACACTGAAAGAGGGTAGATTAATTAGATATTAGGAAGAAATTCTTTACTGTCAGGGTGGTGAGGCACTGGAACAGGTTGCCCAGGGAAGTTGTGGAGGCCCCATCCCTGGAGGTGTTCAAGGCCAGGTTGGATGGGGCTTTGACTAACCTGGTCTAGTGATAGGTGTCCCTGCCCATGGCAGGGGGGTGGGAACTAGAGGATCTTTAAGGTCCCTTTCAACCATTCTATGGTTCTATGATTTCCTATAGCCCAGGCAAACATCCTTACATTGTACTCTCAAGGAATCTGGGATTTCTCTTTTCTTTTACGGCATGTCTGTGATGCATAGAAATATTCAATAGCTGTGTGTGGTTCTGTCTAATGCACGTAAGAATCGCAATCACAGCTCTCAAAGAACGGTGCTGACTTTCCTCTTTTTTTGCAATTAAGTTATTATTTAGTTAAGAATTTAATCTACTTTGAGATAATGAACATAATACAAACTAATATAATGCTAAAAATAATGGATAAGATGTTTTTAAGTGGCTTAGTGTTAAGCAGTCTGTGGCATACATGTGGTAGTACAGCCTGAGAGCATTCAGGGTTGGCTTGGCTTCCCGGCTTGACCTCAGACCTGCCTTCTCCCTATGGACTTGCCTGGTGATCACGGGGCTTATGGCAGCAGCCAGCCATTGCTGCTCCCTGGCACAAACCCTGGTGTAAAAACATAAGTTTTATTTTTAAGTTGTAAAATTGATGGGTGCAATATTTAAGTCAAGCACTTCTTACATGGCAGTATGATTTCTGGGTATTCAATGGCGTTAATGAAGTGAACATCTTAGTGAACAGTTGCAATAATGGGAGTTCTCTGGTAACATTCAAGCTTCACGTCATAGAGTAATACCATTCATCCAAATGCATTTTGGTTTTGACTCTATTGATCTCATTCTTTCTTAAAATGTTTTCAGCATCTCATCACTGCCCAAGTTCAGGGTTTTGTACAAAATGAATATTGCTGCATT